>JAOXNN020235776.1:0-11472 GCA_028571205.2 Hydropsyche betteni
AGAATAGACCTGTCACCAATCAAGGAGTAACCGTCACTAATATGGGCGCCAACCTCGGCAGGATTGTTTACGACAGGAGCTACTTCTATAATAGGCTTAAAGATCAAATTCAGCTTATCTATTCTGAGATAGAGAGCTTCAAGAAGAGAGGAGAAGAGATAGTTAAGGAGCAACATCTATATAACAAGTTGGAGAACAGACATGAAGAGCTCAGGAAAGAAGTACGGAACATGGAGGGACAACTCGCAGACTACAATCTGACCATCGATAAGATCAGAGTCAATACAAGGCCAGAGGATGTTCACAATGCCTTCCTACATGTAAAAGCTCAGAATGAAAAATTCAAAGCCGAACTCGATGAAGTTTTCTTGGAGAGGAAGAAATACGAAGAAGGTATCGAGTCCATTCAGTCTCAGTTGCAGACCATCCATGATCAGATGGAGCTCAGGAAGAATGAGCTTGACCCTGCTAAAAGAAGTGAATATGAGAAACTTCTGAACTAAAACAAAGATTTAATCAGTGAGTTCAACATCAAACAAAGGGAACTGGAGTAGCTTAACTCAAGGTTAGCCACTGCTGAAGCTCGACTGCGAATGGACTCCCAGAAGCTTAAGGGACAACTTATTAAGGATCAACTAGCTGAATTATAAGCCAAGAAAAGTGATCTGTAGATCCAGCTGAACGAGGCCAACCTTAGTGTACCTGAAGCAAGAGACAGAATTCTCGCTAGGATGAGAGAAGATAATGCAACCATCGCTTCTACTGAGAAGAGAGGCAGAGACATTAAGAAGAACATCGAAATGTGCTAAAAGAGGCTAAGAGAACTCGAAGAGAGTCTAAGGGATAAGAAGACTGAAGAAGAAGAGAAAAAGACTTACGAGACTGTGTATCAAAGAGACAGATAGATGGACGAATTCCTGAATTCCTTCGAAAAGACTAGATAGAATGACATCGAGTAGATGAATACGCTTGAGGAGAGAATCACTGAACTGTTGGAGCAAATAACTAAGATCCTCGAAGTTGCTGGTCAGTTACCCACTAAAAGTCATGTTCCAAAGACAGACAAGTCCAAAAACACTCTTGCTCAAGCTAAACAAGAGTACGAACTTCGTGTTGGGAACTTAAGAAGTCTGGAGAACGCAGCTGAGAGGACAGTCAAAGTAAGAATGGGTTGAATTCAGGAAATTGAGTAGTTGAACGACAAAATCAACAAGATGCAAGAGGAGATCTCCTCAAAGTTCGACCAGGTCGAAAAGTTCAAGCAGAATTTGTTCCAGAAGAAGGACAGACTACTCAAAGACGAGAAATAATTAGAAGCCATTAAAGAAAAGAGTACACCTGAGGTAGGCTATTGATTTATTCAGTTGACTAAGATCGAGTATGACTACAAGGTACTCGAAAAGAAACTTCCCATGCATGAAGCATACGGCCCTTACACCGAAGCTGAGAGGAGACTATGCCAGTTGGAGGCCCAGAAGTACTACATGAGGAGCTACATAAATGTGAAGAGCAAGTAGATGAGATACGAGCATCTGAAAGAGGACTGCCTAAAGTCTTGCGAAGAGTTGAATAAGATGCTGCAGAAGATTTGATGCATACATAGACAGCGAAAAATAAATGTTAATTAATAATAAGTCCAAACTGCAATTTTTAGATTTTATAGGCATAGTGTTTGAGCTATTTGATTAATTATCGCTAAAGTATTGTGTAGTCTAACTATTTATCCATTTTTGACATAAAGTCTGTACAATTTTCACGATGTTTCGATTGTGCTAGGAGTCTCCCCAGAAGTACACTCCATCTCATTACCAACCCACTCAAGACATCACCCGCAAACACTTCCTAGAGTATGTGGACGGTAGGATCTCCACTTTCTCCAGCATCCTCCATCAGAATCTCAAATAAGTGTTCGATACGCTAGTCCTGGTCCTTCTCATCCAAAACGGCAGCAGCTACACTGTGAAGGTCTATGCATTTAACTGGAAAAAGACTCATAAGGTGGATATAGGAGGTATCGTTCTAGAAGAATCCCGAGAACAAAAATTCTCCAAGAAGGAAGTTACCAAGCTCTGTCCAAACCTCGATTTCGAGAACAAAGTTAAAGCAGTCAAGCAATTCTAGGATATCATCGCCAATATTCACGAGTCAATCCCACACGAATATGAGGTTGATAAATAATTGTCCTACAACAGTCCATCCATTGTCAGGTATTAGGGAGTGCGGTAACTGGTAAGACTCTTCGGGGATATCCTGCCCGAGTGGAAGATCACCAAAGCTCAGATTTAGCTGGACCTGTTCTGTAACCACAAACTCAATATCAAACTCTAAATCAAAATAGTTGATAAACTATTCTTACTAATATGCTGTTGTGAGAAATCGATGCACTCCCTCAGACTGCTATGCGAAGGGGACCCTTAGATTGACAGGCAAAGTCCCTTACACTACACCCTTACAATATCATAAGTGCAGTTAGGACTGGAAACAATCCGACAGCTTATGCACTTAATTAGAAAGCTCTAGTCGTAAATACTTGTAGGTTTTAAGAGATTGAATATCGACTCTAAGGATGTTTATTGTTTAGGAGAGTGGTAGAATAAAGGTTTCAGGGTGAAGGTTCAGTTCGATAATGATGGTAATAGGATCAACCTCCACATTAAAATACTCAACCCTAAGTTTAGTCATTTGAATGTGTGGCTGATGTACGGAGCGTAGGGTCACCCCTAAAAGACTATGAGGGAACATTTGGATGGGCTTTTCGAATTTATTGTAAACAGTCTGTAGGAAGTAGAGACATAAATAAACAAATGCATTAAAGGGTCGAATATCTAGTGCCACTTCCTCAAACCACTCTACAGAGAATAATGGTTAACCTTCGCTAACTTTATGATTGCTGATGTTTGCCTACCAATACCCGTTCAAATATCTTTCTGCCTCAGGACGCGAGAGTACGAGATAGTTTCACCTTTTCTGGTTGTTACCCACACTAACATTTAGCCAATACTGTAGTGTCTGATATAAATAAAATGCTGTGCCTATTCAATAAGAAGCATGATAACAATAAAATCATCACCTTTTACTACAGTCAGCCGATTCAGGGACATTAGGTAGTTTTAATAGATTCTACTACTCTCCGACCAGACTAACTGTTTGGTTTATATTCTCAACAATAGCTGCAGGTACGATGTTATGCTGTACTTGGGAAGCAATATCTTCATAGTGTGCGACTACTCCACTCAAACTCTATAGTTCAGAATTAAAACTAAACATATTTCAGAGCTAAAGTTAGCTGCTGGACTTATGATCCTGCATCAATCAGCCACATCTCTTCCCAACTAAACAGTAGCCGAAAGAGTAAAGCACATCTAGGGGTTAGGCTCTTACAGCCAACTCAGAAACAACACTTAGTACATGTTCACCTACATCCTCAAGGGATAACAACAAAATAGACAGGTTA
Source organism: Hydropsyche betteni (assembly GCA_028571205.2). Taxonomy (NCBI): domain Eukaryota; kingdom Metazoa; phylum Arthropoda; class Insecta; order Trichoptera; family Hydropsychidae; genus Hydropsyche; species Hydropsyche betteni. The sequence goes on from JAOXNN020235776.1 coordinate 3,455, forward strand.
GTATGCTTCGTAAAATAGTCTAGCAGTTCAGACTAGACACCGGTTACAACTAGCTTTCCTAAATCTCCTTCCTACTGAATAGAAACATCACAAAGGTAGATTCCTGCCAGTAACTAAAATAGCTAACCTCAAAACTAACCTCTTTCCATCTGAAAGACACTCCCAGCTTATAAGTAAGTAAGCGCCTAGACTGCATCCTTAATCTACTACATTCATTTCTAGCATGATATTATAGAATTTGAGTTTAAATCAATATTTAAATTTATGAAACAGAATACCTAACAACATCGCCCTGAGAGCGCCAGTAACTAATCTCAGAAGGGAGAAGAACGCTAGATAACGGAGACCGACATAATGCAGATGCTGCACAAGAAGAAGATGTATGTGATTGAACAGTGCTTCCAGGAGAAGGAGAAGGGGTTGACCATCGAAGAATTCTTGGCGGTGATGCTGGAGCATCTAGACTTCGATAAGAGTAACAAGCAGGAGCATATGAAGATAGCGATAGCTCTGGTGGAACTTTTCAAATAAATCGATGTTAATGGAGACGGTACGATGGAGTGGGATGAGTTCTCTAACCATATTATTGAGCTGGGACTGCTGAGGAATGACCGAGGGTTCAAAAATCTTATTAAAAGCTATTACCCCAGTGAAACTATCGTTGATAAGTAGAAGCATGAGAATAGCATTGAGAGTCTGTACTATTTTGAGCAGCTGAAGTACCTGATATCGGTGGAGAAGGACTCTTCAAGGTTTAAGGTTTATGGGGTTAATAATGCTAATCTACTCTATGAGGTCAATGCTCACAAAGGCAGCATACTGTCCATCGAGCACCTAGTCAACCAAAATCTGCTGGCTACGAGTAGTAACGACCTTACCATACATTTCTGGGATGCTGCCTCGCTCTCTCTCAAACAGATTCTGTCTGTGCCCTAAATACAGCTATGTGTTAGGTATGCTGATTGGAAGAGCTCCCATTCACAGCTACTGTATACTGGTGGTTCCGACTCTATCATACATATCTATGATGCAGCTACCTTAAAATAGAGAGGGACTATTGCTGGTTGGAACCCATTCTACAGAAATGATAGCCAACAGTTTGGGCATAATGGGCCTATAGGAGATATCCTTCCTATTGACTCTCAACAAACGTTGGTTACTGCAGGATATGATGGCAATATTTGCCTATGGGATAGTGTCACCCACCTCCAAAAGAAGGAACTGAGAGGGCATGCTAAAGGAGTATATTCTCTGGCTTGGTGCGACTGGAGCCAGATGAACCAGTGCCTCATCTCAGCTGGTCTTGATCATGAGGCATTTATCTGGAACACCTACGTAAAAGAGAAGATATTTTTACTTCGTGGGCATAACCATCCACTAGTGGGTGTAAAATGCCTTCCATAAACTCCTCAAATAGTTTCAGTGGATATTGCAGGAATGGTAAAAATCTGGGATGTTCGTAATTTCCTCTGCATGCAGACCTTCAACGTTCCCTCCTAAGAAGTAAACTCTTTCTGTCTTACCTACTCCACAACAGTGGGACAGAGCATGAAGAAAAGAATAATATGTGTCAGCAAAAAGATGCATTTCTACGAATACGACTAACCGAAGGACCAGTTTCTTACTGATTAGAAGATCTGCGTAAAGGTTATTTTCAACTAAACCCTCCTAGTCTTTATCACCCTTCATGCTGATTGTTTAAAGGTATGGAGTGCGAAGGATGGTCGTCTTTAAAGTGTCTACCGGCAGCTGAGTTCAGGATAGCTGACTGTCGCTATTCTTGACACTAGATAGCGTAAACTCTTCGTTGGAGATAGCGAAGGATAGATATTCACAGTAAACATTAAAAACGGTGCCAAGATGAAGAACTTCCAGAGTCACTAATCCCTCATCACTGATCTCGCTTACTGGACTGCCTAATCCAGCTAATAAGACGACAACAAAAATAGGGATTCCCGGAGAATAATCAGCGTTTCCAAGGGTAGTGAGGTGTATATTCACGACTAAGACTCACCAGAGGATGCCCAGAGTTCAGTAAGGTACATCATGAAACAACACAAAGACTCATGCAACGCTATTGTGATTAAGTAAGGCAGTTAATCCCTCATAAGCTGCAGCGATGACGGTAACATAATAATAACTAATCTGGTAAGCTACAGACAGTAGATTCTGCCTAGGGTACCAGGTAGAAATTAGATAAAGAAGTTGGTTAGTTTGGGAGATCACAACTGTCTGGTAGCTTGTGATAGTGATGGTAAGGTAATGTTCTTCTCTCTGGGAGAGAACAGCCGATTCCGTAATAAAATGTTATTCTAAATCGAATACCAAACTCAATCCCTCACTAAGAAAATGGAAGTGTTTCCAGTAACTGCTATAGGTTTCGATCGATACAACAAACTTCTGCTTATTGGCGACTAATTCGGAAATATTGAGGGATGGGATCTATCCTAGCTGCTGCGTCTCCTCGATTAAACTAAAGTAGAGTAGAAGAAGAAGAAAAGGCGCAGATAGAACTAGAAGGAGGAAGCTAACAGTTCGAACGGGTTTATCACTAGTTTGATAGTCAATATAATGGCTTCGACTGTTAAGCTGGAAGATTTCACTCCTAAACTAGTGAAGAGTGTATTCCAAATTAAGAAAGCCCATTCCGATGGGATAACACATATTGAGGTTATCGGACAGTACCAATCATTCGCCACAAGCTCCTTCGATTGTTGCTGTCATGTATGGTCATTAAAAAACTTTAAGAAAATAGGTTCGCTTATTATCGGCGGAGACAGAAACTGGAGTCTTTAGTTCAATCTCGAATAGCGTAGGAAACAGGCAGTTAGCTAAGCTAACGAACTTCTTAGTAGTCTAAACAAGAAGGAAGAGTCGGTGGATAGTGATGAGGATTAGGTGAAGAGAGCAGAACGTATCAAGAACTAGCTGTCGGTGAGAAGAGACAGCTCTATTAATAACGCTAAAATGCTGATTGATCGCCAGAGGAAGTTAGTCCAGACTATTAACGATAAACCCTAAAAGTTCGTTGATCCTTTATAACAAGCTGATAAAATGGAGCAGGATATCTTCTATACTGAAGGCGGTGACTCCTAGAACTAAGACTAAAGCGGTTACCACCTTCTAAACGATGTGGTAGATTTCAAGAAGAGGAACATGATGCCAAACATCTCCCTCAGCAAAAAGCTCAATCAGAAAAGCAAACCATGATATTTTATGGGCTAAGACTAATATCAACTATTAAAAGTGTAGCCGTTGGCAAGATAGTTGTTAGAATTAGAATGATGAAGAAATAGCACTCCTACAAAAACCTCTACAATAGACACTCGCCTACTCCAGCCTAAAAACCTAAACCTCCCACCAACAAGATCTCTTCCATACTCGAATCTAACATCTTAAGAGTTTCTAAGTAAATTCAGATACTCGACAATAAACAGTCGAACATCAAGCAGTTCCACTCCTCCAAATAGAATGACTCTAAACAGATCAATAGGATAAGTACGTAAGGGCATGACTCATTGCGACCTCCTCGACGAGAGTTTAAGCTCTACACTTAGCTATCGTAAGAAGATAACAAAGTTAAATAGCGAGTGTAGAGATTAGAGTTCGAATTGCATCGAAAGCTATGTTAGAATGGACTGACCAAGTTCTTTAAGGCATCCAATAGTTCCTCGATGTCGCATATTGACATCTATTTGGAGATGACCAATCTGTATGATATCCTGGCTGCCAAGTAAAACCTGCTGAAAGAGCAATAAAGAAAATGTGGATAGTATCGTAAGTAGATAGAATCATTGTTGGAGCAGAAGTAGCTGGCTGAGGTAAAATTTGCTTCTCATACCTAACAGATTAAATCATTCACTGATGTTATCAATAAACTACAGTCGAAGGTAGATTCTCAAGCGCAGGGACCCGCACTAGAGAACAAGTATAATGAGCTGAAGTTCCTGTTTGAGGAGGCTGAGAAACAGCGAGCAGTATCAATTCGAAGAATAAAGTAGCTGGAGGAGGACATTAGTAGGCGGGATACTCGACACGATTCTACAATCAAAGAGTGGGAGAGAAAACAGGCTGGAGAACTAAGCACACTGAGAGAAAATGAGCTCAGGTTAAAGGAGAAGGTGGAAGAATTGAAGAGATAGCTGTACGATCTAAATGAGAAATGCCATGAGCTTTCCTTAATGAACACCGATCTGAGGAGTAAATAAGAGAACATGAGCATGTAGATATAAAGGATTACCGGCTAACTGCTAGAAGAAGGCAGCAAAATATAAGGTTATGATCGGACAATTGCCAAGCTAAAGAAGGAAGTTGAACAGCTTCAAAAGTCCAATTTGCAGCTGGAGAAGAAACAAGCATAAATGAATGACCTTAAATCAAAGTTGAGCATCGAACAACAGAAGAAAATTGAATATAAGGCTCTGGTGGCAGAGCACCTTACCAAATAGAAGAAAGGCTAGTAGAAGATCTCTCTTCTCAAATAGTAGATTAAATAACTAGAAGGGGAGCTCTACGCTGAGAAGCAAAAGTCCGAGTAAAAGTTAAACGAGCTTAGCCAACTAAAATAGGAGAGTGGCAAGAATAAGTAACTCGTATCAAAGCTAACAAAGAACATAAGCCAATTACAGTAGCAAGCAACTCAACAGTCAGTTACCATCGCTAACTACAAACAGTAGGTGGAGAAGAGCGCCTCCTTATTACAAGAGCTCCACGATAAGAAGCAGACTAACTAAAAATTCAAGACAGTTGGGAAAATTCGATAAGTGTGTGCCAGACTAAAGTTCCACATTCATCATTAGGTTAGTGCAGCGTAACTTAAAGAAGGAGACGAATTTGATAAGGCTGTCCACTAACTAACTATAATAGCTAATCTCCTCGTTACGGAGGTTATTCAATCAACAAAAAAACAGCTGGATAAAGCTTAGTTAAGAGCCAAAACTCTCTAGCTGGAGAAATAATGCCTTTTGGAGAGCAGAAGCCTAGATCTTCAAGCCAAATAGTAGATCATTCAGTTATTGTTGAAGTTCGTTCCAGATTAATCGACGAGTATCGCTAATCAATATATCAAGATAGTCAATTAGGTGCAGGGAGACTGCAGTTCGGATAAGATGAACAAGAAAATAGCGTTGTTTGAATGTATTTTGAAGGAAGCTGATAAGATCAAACAGCATCCACCTTTGCGTCGATAAGTTATCAATCGGTAAGAGGAGACAACTCGAACGACTGAGACGAGCAGGCACGGAAGCTCTATAAAACAGATGAATTAGAGGAGAGAGAAGGAGGGAAGGCCACCCACAAGTCGGTAACTGTCGGTCAATCGGTAGGTAATTCACCGAAAGTATTTTGCCTGAGAAATTGATAAGTATCTGAACTCTAATTGTATGAAACATTGTGATGCCAACAATGATGATATAAGAGTTTATTGAGGCAATAACTGTGAGTAACTGATATTTGAGATAATAATCAACTTATCAATTTCTTCGAGTTGACCCTTCTCGACTTTCTAGATTCGTTTATAACCCGTTCTTGCAGGCAACTAGCTTCTAAGCCTTCAGACAGCATCTACAAGCGAAACTTTAAACTTTAATTAGAGATATGGACCCAGCGATTTTGATATTTATTATTCAATCATGGATAAATTCGTGCTTTCTGTCCTCCTGTTAACTTTAACTATAGCTCAAACTGGTAAGCAGATAGTCAAGCAAAGCACTGGCGTCTCGATCACTCAAGACTCAACCTCCTCAGTCAACACCAACAGTAGTCCTGGAGTTGGAGCAGCCGGTAGAGTGCCAGGACCACCAGCCAACAGAGGAAAACCCTCCAGTATCGCAATAGTCATCAAATCAGAGGGAGTGGCCATATCCCAAGGAAGTGGAGCAGCAGTAAGTACTCAGAACAGTCCTTCAGCAGGAGTTGGAGTTGGTGGGGCAGCAGTTACCGGTACCTCAAACGCACCAAACCATTACAAGGGAAAACCAAATATTGCCATCGTTGTTAAGGGTAGGGGAGTAGCTATTTCACAAGGTTCTGGAGCTGCAGTTTCAGTGTTAGATAGCCCTTCAGCAGGTGTTGGAGTTGGTGGAGCAGGTGTAACGAACTCAGGAACTGGAAACAAAAAGAATCCAACAGCTGTGGTTACCAATAGTCAGGGAGTAGCAATATCTCAAGGACCAGGAGCAGCAGTATCAGTTCTAGATAGTCCGAGTGCAGGGGTTGGCGTGGGAGGATCTGGTACTTCAGGTAGCAGTCCTACTTCTGGTTCCGATAATGTAGGCGTGCATAATTCAAACGGAGGTTCATTTTCAACCTCGACAGGAACCGCAACATCTTTAGTTGGTGGTCAGCCGGTATGATAAGTTATGGAATTAAATATTTAAATGGGCTAATTAGTAAAGTTGACAATAAGTAGGCAATTATTAACTAAATTCTTTTTTAAAAGGATCAACTGCTATATCAAGCATCTTCCTTATGCTCTTTTGTCAAATAAACTTATATTCCCACTTCTAATTTTCATTCATCACTTAATGCATAAAGTCTTCTCTAAGATCTACGATATGGCCAATTTAACAACTTCCATTCCTTATGAATACATCATACTGATCAAATAAATTAATATTTGTTTCTAATTTAAATGTCTGTTAGGGCCATCCGGCAAGGCAATGACCAATGCGGAAAGCATGTCGCTGAGTATCACCCTCGTAATACAGCTCCAAAAAGAAGTTCTATTGGGTTTTCCAAATCAACGAGTAGGAATTCAAACTCGAACTCATTTGCTCTTTTCTCTCTGGAAAACGACGAGTCCTCCTCAATGATCAGTAAGTGTTCACTGAAAAGAAGTACCCACTATTCTTATTTAGCATTCTTAACATCAACTTCGAGTATGTCCATAGAATGGGTATCCATATAGTACAGATTACTCAGTCAGGGAAGGACTGTGTGTGCAGGATCAACAACAAACCTTTCACCTAACTGCTTATGGACAGTAAAAGATGTGATAATGAAGGGACTGTAGATCACTCAATAGAAAAATAAAATAAATCATAGAATACTGGAGGTCAAATCAAGGCTAATGATCCCTTTTCGGAGTTCTTGAGCTTTGGAGTAAACGCCACAAACAACACATCGAAGACTGAGTCGTTTAGCCAATTTGGTGAGTTTGACCTCAACTTTCAATTTTAGAAAATGCCTGCCAAATCTACTCAGGCCTAAAAGTCAAGCTCAAGAATATAAAACAAAGAGAACCAGTTCCACAATAAGGAGGTATAGCAGAAGTTTATGGGTTTCGAGAAGGATAGAGATGACATGTTCGAAACTAATAATTGCGCAGTACTCAAAAACTTGACAGCGGACAAAATAAGCTCTGAATACTTCTTTGAGGCATACGGATAAAATGCTTTACCCTTAAATAAACAAAACATGAACTAAACCGAGGGTTTGAAAAAGACACTTAAAGGCCCTGCTGATTTCCTGAACAACATATTCAAGATAAAGAAGGAAGAGCCTAAACCAGTAACCGACTGCCCTGATTTAATTTGACATATTCGCATTATAAATACAACCGACATTTAAATACATAGTGGCTTATTGAATAGAAGTATCACCCTCTAACAGACTTCTTAGTTTATTTTAGATCTCCGAAATCTGACGAATGTTTATAAGCACCAGGGCCAGGAGCTGAATCATTTGTTTTGTACTTTAAACCAGGGCAAGAGATGTTTTCCTAATACACTTAGGAAAATAGAACGATTTGGTATTCGAATACTTCGATTATTGGACATGCCCATTATTCTACATAGTAGCCTTATCGATATTGTAGTCTCCGGGACCTGGCGAAGTGTTCCTCTGTTTGCTTGGGTGAGGCTCAGGAGCAATTACAGATGCCCCTGAATTCTTGAGTTTGGATACGAAATAGCTTCCAGATTCTGTGATCGCATTGACAGCTTCGTCTACATTTTTTAAGATATTACATGCTCCGGGTCCTGGAGTGATATCGATAGAGGGTAACTTGAACTTAGCCT
>JAOXNN020235785.1:0-11471 GCA_028571205.2 Hydropsyche betteni
AATAAAGCATCTTGACAATAAATGGCGTTTGCTTAACCTCAACTCGGAACCCGCTTACCTCCACGTTACAATATTATATACAGCTTTTGCATTCAAAATTTAGTCTATTATAAATCATGTTCAATCCATTTGATTAAATTCAACAATCGACAAGTGTTATTTATCAGTATTATAGAAATTAATAAAATGTAATTTATTCTTGTTTTATAGACGATTATGTTGTCTTAACTAATACTTATTTATATTTATTTAAATCCCATAATCTTTAAAGAAATTTAAAAAAAATACATTTCCGTTAGTTGAATTTGATTTGTAAAAGCTATAAATATTCGTAGAGTGTAAAAAACTTGTCAATTTTAAAACTGATTTGTAAATGATTTCTGTATGATTTTTTATTTTCGTGCATAATATGATATAAAAAACTTCAGATCATAAAAGAGATTCTGATTTGATATTGCAATATTTATTATTAATCTTCAATATTCTGAATCTATTTGAGGGTTTCAAAATAATTGCTTTTCATTGAGATATCAAAATAATTTTATTATATATTCAGTTTACATTTGATAAAAGCATTTATTCTAATAATCACAATTCATGAGCTGAAATTGTGATTAAGAGTTAACATCCAACCAAATTTATTATATTTAATTAGATGAAATGTCAACTATTATACTAATTTATTTAAATCTCATGATTTATTTAAAAGTCGACTTTCACTTTTGAATCAAAATACACAATTAGAACCAATGTTAAATAGCTAAATCGTTAATAAACAATGATATTTCCGATGCAGGAACCACACGTTGTTTGAAAATTTTGGCTTTGATTTTGGTTTGACGAAACACGATTAAATATTTACTTATGAAGTTCCCTGATACACCCCTAGTACCTAATACTGTAATGTATGAAACTTTTGTATAAGGTAAATGTGATTATTTATTAAATTTCTTAATAGAGATCGGGAAATTGATCGTGAATTTTTTATTGATGCTATTCGTAATTGTATTGAAAGTTTTTGTGATGTGGAAATGAATCCATAACAAGCATAAAAGTGAATGTTTTGTTAACGTTCGTGTCATATTATATAATATATACGATTGAGGATTTGCGGAAATTGTAGATTCAAAAAAAAAAACTCCAAGATTCGAAGCGGTCTCAAAGTGCGATTTTTGTTAATCAAAATATCTACGGTACAAAAAAGAACGTTCTTTTTTCATTTTCTTAAGCTTTATGCTGAAACGAACTTTGTTTTGCTGGAAAAAAATGTAATTTAAAAATTTAAGATTATCTTTAATCTCTTTCATTTAACGTCATTTAGAATCGTCTTACAGTATAAAAAATACGCTTTTGTTAAAAACGATAATTGCCATCATTATAATTGGGATTTTCTTCATTATATTATAAACATGTAAATGTTTTTTTTTTTCATAACCAACATAAAAATATTACGTTATTTGATACGTCAATGATTATGAAATATTATTTAATAACGCATCATTTCATATTTTACTCAGCTTCCGCCATAAATGCTTTTTTTTACACCGATTTCAAAATATTCATTAAATTTCTAGCTTCCTATAGCCAAATAATTCATATCTCATTAATAAAAATAACGATTTCCTTTTATTTAGATACAAAAAATAAACGATTTTGAACAATCGTCATAATTGGAAACATTTGTGAAACTTTTCTATGGGTTTATAATACTTTATATTTCTCCAAAACGTTTCATGGCCATCATTTTCCAACTCAATAAAGCGAATCAAAAATTTTCAAGACAATTTAGATTCGTTACCGAATTCGATGATTACACGAAAAAAGCCAGAAAAGGGTCTAAATTGAATTCCTGGAAATACAATTAAATTGTCCGGATCAATCACCATCATGTTTGCACATATGTCATACGACTTAACGAAAATTTATACAGAGCTCGCTACAAGAGAATGCAAAACAGTTTCGAGTTTCAGACGCGAATTGCTCATTCGCAAACTTCAAATTAACTAATCACAAAGCAGTATAATCAAGGGATGATAATAAAACAGGCAGTATTTTTACAAAAGACCAAAGTCAACGGCAAAGCTTTTATTCAAACTGCCGCATTGTTTCGTTCTCGAATTCAAAGAAAATTCCGCGGAATTGTACCGCATTCGTCATGTCCTTTCAGCGGAAATATTCGCTGAATAAACCATGCACTATATTCTGAAAATATTTTTGTGAAATGCACATTATATAATATCATAAATTGCTATTTAAATTTTCATTTTCTTGAAAGGTCCCGTTTCATCAACTGAATATGCCCACTATGGTATAAACTCGAAAATGTATAATACATTTTAACTATTCAATGGACTTGTACATGAATTTTTCAACATGTTTACGTTTATCTCGTTATATTTCCGTTTTACGACCGTCACATCGCGAAAAGAGTCGCATTAAAGCACAGTTGCTTGTTCGAAAAGGGTAGCCATCGTTAAAAATGTACATGTTGTACGAAAACGTTAAAAAGGTTGTTGAAATTCAATAATTAAAACGAGCAAAGTCGGCTCGATTTTCGAAATGGCGAATTTTTAATTGCGTACGAAATTACGAAAAAGGCCGAATGATTTTTCGTGTTTTTACGTTTTCAATGTTCCTATTAGAATGGCTATTGTTTTGCGAAATTCCGCAATTCTTTTATACTTATGTTTTTTTGAAAAGAAAAAGTATTTTTAATCTTAGTCTGAGAAAACACGTGCCGTTATAAAAGAACGTTACGTGTTTATTTTTTGTTGTTTTCTTTTATGACTGACTATGTTCAAAATAAACCTTTTAAAATGTTTCCATTGAAATAAGCAACAAATTGATTTTTTTTACAAACACAATAATTATATTGATATTACACCTTTTGTATTCAAAATTTAACCTTACATAAATCAAATTCAAATTTACACATATCAAATCCAATCTTTTTCACACCAAATCAAGCCTTTTAAACTTCAAATTAAACCTTTTACGAAATAAATTATATTATTCCAAACAAAAATTTATAAAATATATGCAAAAATTTGTTTTAGTCGTTAACTGAGATTAACAAAGTCAAATCAAAGAATAGATTGTATTGAATTGATTGATATGACAACAATCTTAATAATACTTTCTGATGATTGAATTTGATTTGTTAAAAGTTTAATATAAAGTGAAAAGGTTGAATTAGATTTGTGTAGGGTTAACTTTTTAATATAAAAGCTATAAAATTTGAAATTCGATCAATATTTTTGAATGAAAAAATTATTTTTCAGAGCAAGTTAAGCAAACTTCATTACAGATAATGAAGTTTTTTTGACAATTTTATCATCACCTTGTCAAAAAACCGATCAAAATCCAGACGTCTTTCATCTAAAAAAAAAAAAATTATTCACAAACACGAAAATCCATACAATAATCCCTTTTATACTTTCAGTAACGCGGATTACGTCCTTCGTCTTACGTTTCCGAACTTCAACGTTCTCTTAGTATAAGGGATTAATCACTCATAGAAGATTTCGTCTGACACATAGCTGGAAAAGCTTTCAGTTTCTGCACCGAGTCTAATTTGAAACATTCCCTCTTTTGAATAACACGCTAAAAGATGCGTTGACTTTCGCTGAAAAACGCCGACCAAACAAGTTCTCAATTTTGCCCAAGCTTAACTTTTGGATGTGCTAACTTTGTCGGTTGAGAGACTGATAGGTATGGAAAAAGGAGTTTCATTTCAGAAAATTTTATTCGTATTTATTTCAGTCTCGTTGCCAAATTAAAACACGATCTCTCGAACGTTATTTGTATAATAATAAATAAACAATCAGTTCGCCCTTGAAATATTCACGCATATATCATTTTACAAAGTCATTATTTTTTATTGTTAAGCTTTATATTTTATTTTTATATTTGTATATTCCCATGTATAAGTATATTGTAACGAAACGGAAGGCGCAAAAAAGGTTCCATACCTTTTTGCAACACACAAATATAGGTACGTTTTTATATAATACATACATTTTTAACAAAAAAAAGCTTTATATCATAATTATAATTCTCAGTGAAAGATACATATTAATTTTACAATATTTGTGAAAAGATCATATGAAAGAAAAATTAAAAAAAAATCATGTATGTAAACAAAATACTTGAATTTTATCGGAAGTGAATTCTATTAATATTAGACGTCTAGTTATTGGAAAAAAACTTTATTCTACATTATTGTTGCGTGATTGTTAGCTGAGCAAATTTCTCGAAAGATTGAGAACAAACAAAACCTTTTCAAAGCGCTGGGGATAATGTAATAAAAGGTACGATACAAAGAACCCAGAATACGAAAACCCATGAAAAATTCGAATCCTCGCACAGGATATGCGTGTGTAATATTGCGAAGGATTGCGTGTGCAATATTTAACGAATTTTCCTGTACACACGAACGTAATGCGGAGTTAACGTTTAATTTAACCGCGTCGGTTAGAATTTAACCATTGAATCGTTATGTTGGCTTAACTGTTCTATTAGTGTTACTCAGTCTTAGAAAGTTAGTAGCATTTACAAATTTGTCGACTCAATAAAACTTGGGTGTGTAATCGAAATTGAAACTCGAGTTTAATTGGAAACTTAATCGATTTTCTAAATATAGGGAGAAGTTTGATTTATAATCATATGTTGCTGAAATTGTGAAAGGCTTATTATTACAAATTATAAAAGCAATTACATTAGTTGGTTTCGATTAACTTCAATGTTATAAAATTAATTGTTTAATCATGTCGAATTTAAGCAGTAAATGGTAAAGCGTGTGATTACCAATTAGGATCCTTTCGAATGGATGATTTTCAATGTTCAAACTCTCTGAATTTTATTTTATAAATTGATAGCTGACCCGGTGAACTTCGTATCACTTACAATCGCTGTTCGTTAATTTCGCTAAAACTAAGTTGACCATACGTTCCGTTTTCGCCGGGACTGTCTCGTTTTTGTCGTGTATTGCGTTCGTCCCGTCGTTTTCGCATATATAATATAAGATCTGTTATCAAAAAACGATAGATCTTCGGCTCGACCACTGGACTTTTTTTCATCTTAAAATAGCGCCCGTTGTCCCGTTGTTCCCGTTGGCTTTACGCATTTTGCACACACTGGTTCTCGATTCTCGGTCCCGGTTTCTGTTGTGATCACGCGTTCTGCACACACCGATGTACCGATTGTAATTATTGTCACAATCAATACGGGGCGCGGTGTGGCGGTGTATCGCGCATTGGATGATTGGGTAATATCATGCCCAAACACGACAATACTTTATTTTCCATCAATAAACACATGTCTTATATCATGATCAATGTCTTATTGTAAATTTCTGCAGTCGTTTGTGGTGTGGGATTTAAAGTTTGACAGCGCACACGATGCGAAACATCCTCAGACATGTCGTCCCCATATTTAACCCTAAATCTTTCGGATTCGAGGGGAAAAATTTCGATATGATAATCGCAAACAATGATTTGAATATAAAATTTATTAAATTAACTATTTAAATTATTTTTTCTTTTGTTCGCTATGAACAGTCGCGAAGTGTACTGTAATTTTCCATACAAAATTACTTGTATTATTTCATAGCTATTCTTTAGAAAATCCCCTATTATTTTTATTTGTAAACAAGCTATTACTTAAAGCAAAAAAAAGAAGAAAAAATATCCAAAGCGGTCAAGTGGTTTTAAGTTTTGGTATTTCATATCACGGCGATTTATTTATGTTTAAATTTCAGACGGTATATCGAAAAAGCAATTCATAGTGAATGTCACATCAACTGTATTCGATGATAATTTGCAATACGAACCACTGAACCATATAAATTTCAATCATTCGTGATAAAGTTTTCGATAATATATTATAATATAACCCTATAGGAAAGAACTATAATATTCAAGTGGAAATAGGAATTCGCATCAATAGAAATTACATTTGAAAAAGGTTTTGGCAGCGTGTAAAACGTTATTTCCGCCTTTTGAAGTTTCACATCCATTTGGAGCCGACGATAAAATCCTCGACATTGACGCTGTAACTTTTCAACTGTTCGAGAAACCTTTCACCTTTCATAGGAATGCATGAAAAAAGGATAGGTTGTTTATATATTTATTAGATTTTTTTCACGATTTTCCTTTTGCGTTTCTCGCGAAATCTTTTACAGAATGAATGCTAAGATCCATCGTTGACAGGATATTTCCAAAACACGGGAAATTTGTATATATTATATGAAGGCACTTATTTTGCGTGTTTGCTGGTGTGGATGTAATGTGGATCAGGCGTTTCAAAAACACGCGAAATTTTTTCATCTATTTTATCGAATCGCAATCCGTTTGGATCGATTGGTATTCAAGTATTTATTGACGAATGAGTTTTTGCAGTTTTGAGTGGTTTTTCAGCGATATTGAAAATAGCGATTGGTAATTATTGATTTATAATGGAGTTTTGGAATATAAACATTATATAGAAGTATAATATATTTATATTTGTGTGTATTATTTCTATGCGAATATTTTTATGCTTCGATTTTTTCATTTATAATATAAACACTCTTTTAGTAATTTGCACTTCAACTAGAGGGGGAAAATATTTTATTGTTTTGAAAAAAATATTTGACGATAGACAATATTATTTTTGAATGAACTATTATATTATCTCGTTTTGTAAATTTATTAGTTTTTTATGAACTAAACAATATTTTATAAATTCAAAGTTGAATATTTTTTGTAAAATATAATATATTTATGTATTCGATATATATTAAAAACTTTTGATTTTCAAACGTCTTTGAATGATATAAGTTTATTGAGAATTATTAGAAAAACTAGTATACTGGCCCAATTTTAATAACATCGGCTGTGAATTGATAACCATACTATTACGTAATAAAATAAAAATTGAATATATCTATGCAAAATTATTTTATAACCGTGCCGTTGCGTGATGTAATAAAGCAAAAACTGAATATATTATGACTGATTTTATAACTGTGTCCTTGCGAAATGTCTCCAAAATATAAGATTATATGGGACAAAATTAAAGCCGTTATTATAATGACCATAAAGACTAAATTCGGAGCTCGCGTCGTAGCCATTCTCGTGTAGCGATTATAGCCGTTATATTCTAACGGCATACAGGCTAAATTGGAACGATAAGTCGAGAGCCTCAGCATACAAACAAACACAGACATCTGTCATCCGCGCTTATATATAAGGGATTTTTCCCACTGCGTAATAATCGAAAAAAATGCATAAGTCAATAGAGACGCTATTCCCTATTACATACATCAATAGATACGTATATTCCGTTCACGTTAATCGTTTTATTTCATAAACATGATATTATAGACGTTATGTATATATGCATAAAGACCATATTAGAATAATTTTCGATAATTTTAAAGACGCAAAAAAATAATCGTATCAACGCGTCGTTTTAAAGCCGCGACCGTCATCGAACGACATACGAACTGACAAACGAACGAATACACACACAGAAATCCGCTATTATACATAGGGGACTCTAACAAAAATTATCCTACCGACGTGTAGAAATTTAATTTGGCCCATCGACACCCTGTCCACTTTCCCGTAAAACGTTTCGGCATCGGCAAAAAATTCGCGACGCTGCGACCCGCACATTCTTTTCACGCCACATTAAACTCTCGTTGCCTCGCCCCCATCCAAGAACAGACCCTGTGACCGACCACTAAACGCAATTGCTCCGGGAATCCTCTTTGTGTCGGCGGCAGGTTTTTTTTTACGAAGGCCACATTCCCGGGAAAAAACACGCATCCCGATACACGAAGGGCATAAGTGATGGCGTGCCCCGAGTTGTGGGCGGCATAAAATTCGATGTGGCTTCGTTTGGATCGGACAATTTACTTGATCACGCATGGGGGTCTCGTTTTCTGGTTTCATTATGATTTTCGTGCTTTTGATGTTGATGGGGGTCGGCACGGGATCGGCGCAAGGAAGTTGTTGAGTGAGGTGGTTGATTGTGGGAGGGTGTTCGATGGTGTTTTGGCATGGATGTGTCGTTGGTGTTTGGAAAGAGTTATCGTTGGTTAGTTGGTACTTCAATCAATTAACAATTGTGTGGTTCTTATTTTGGTTGTGTGAGAAAATCGGATGATTTTTAGTCATTAATACGAGCCATTTTATATGAAAGCGGTATAAACATCAATTAAAAAAAAAGAATTATGTTTGACATGGATATTTTATTTGTGTATTTCTTACAAATTCAACATTATAATGTTTACATGTGTCAACTTTCTTCATAATAAACATGTAAAGAATAAATCCCTGTTAACTAGGGTTATGTCATCCTATTCAAAATTGGCGTTTACGCTACTTTCATATATCATAATAGTTCATAACGTTTTCAAATTTTGCTATAAATAAAAGTAACGTAATAAATTTTCAGTTCCAAAAACACTTTTCAGTTGTACTTAACCCAAAATTTTAATGGCTACTATTTAAATGGTCAGAATTTAAACGCGAATTTGATCAGAATTTTTATCCCATTTATCAGAATTTATCTGACATTGATCAGAATTTTAATCAAAAAGGTCAGAATAAATATTGAATGGTCCGAATTTTAGCCAGGTTTGTCAGAATTTATATTAAATGGTCATAATAATATTAAGAACCGAACCTAACTTAACCTTTCGTTATAAATTCTGACCATTTATTATTTTATTCTGAAAATTCATAATTTTATTCTGACGGTTTTTGATTAAAATTCTAACCATCAAAATTTTTTGCAAATTTTAATTACTACTTTTAAATTTGATAAGTTTAGAACCTTGGAAAAGAAAAACAAGTTAATCACAACTTAACAATATTTTCAAATATTAAAAAACACAAAACCTTAAATATTCCGAAACAAATAAAATGGAGATACGTCACTTTGAAATATAAGATAATATCGTATATATTTGATACGGAATTGTTTTTTTTTGGGCGAAAGGACTTTATTAAGTATCATGGTTAGTTATGTAAAGAAATCCGATGATATTTAGATATTTTCGATGTATGAAAATTGGAAAATAAATAATCAAAGTTATCCATTATTTTCATTTCATGTTTTGTTTACCTTTCATTTTCGATATAAAAGATAACTCTTGTTTATTTTATGTTGTATGAGATTTTTTGAAATTATTTTTTTTTACTTCACTCACCAAAATATTGTTTTAATGTAAATTTGTTGTATTATATTATATTAAAAAAATATTTTGCATAAATGGATTCAAGCATTTTTTCCAATTTATCGGCACATAATATTTATATCAACACGTAACTGACACTTCAATATTTCTTGAATGATTCTGAGAAATCTAACCGAACACTTTATAAGCCAAAATACAAACATTCTATAAATCATATACATATTCTATTCATATCTTCCTCGAAGTCTTTTCAAAAATTTCATGTAGGCTCTTTGTACGACACGCAAGATTCGGCACGTCGGGAAACATTCAAATCTCCTCGCTCACAAAGGCGGGAAAATCTCAAACACTCAATTTCTATCACACATAATCGGTCGATTTATTCTCCGTCTCGATTTCAATGGATGCGAGATTCGCGAATTAACGACGTCTATGCAAATACTATACTGTTAGGTGTGTTTTCATTTTCGCGTTAACGAAAGCCTTCCGCAAAATGCCAGTTCGTTTTCGTCTCAACAAATATATTTGTATAGGATATAAATTTTCATTTAAATATTAATATAGTAGGTGCGAGAATTTTGTTGAAATGAAATGTTTCTATGTTTGTATCTCACAAATGGCTATGTATGAAATTCAATTACTGGATTTGTGCTTGCGAAAATTTGTTAACAATTCAATGACAAAGATAGAAAAGCATTCTGAGACGAAATTTGAAGCTTATTAGGGATAGTTATGTATGAAATTCTCCGTTTCGTAAATTTCGAAGTATGTAGCTTCAGTTAATAAACTTAATGATCAAGTTTCTGATTAATATAACGTTTGCTTGTAACTAATTATATAATATTGTATATAATGAATTTGACGAGGTGCAAATATTTGCCACGCTTTTGTAGTTGTAGAAATTCTAAATGAATATTTTCTTATCTCAAACACAATCATGGTTGGATTCATCCAAAGAACCGGATCTATATAGAAATGTTTTGCTATTGTTTAAAGCCTAAAAATTTAATTAAATCAAGATATGTTTATAAATATATTTTTATATCAAATAAAGATGTATTTATTTTTGCGGGAACTTCATGTTTCAAAGAAAATATAATTTTTGATTGATTACATTAAAAGACATTGGTATTTTTGAAATATTCAAATAAAAAAATATGTATTTTGTTCTAGGTAACTTGCAATTTAACATAAAACGAAAAACGAAAATAATTTCACCTGCGGCGCTAAATTTAACATTTTAATTTTAACGATTGATTTAATTATTTTATAAGTGATTGTTGAAACATGCAAAAAATATTACCTATTGACATTTATTTTTATTTTCTTTGATTTTACAGTGAGAATAAGTCTTTTATTTAGAAATTTTACTAGCCTGGATTAAATCTCGTGATAGACTTTGAGCTATGTACCATTGGTAAAGATCTTATGACATCTATAAAACAATCCTTTTTTTTGTTTTTGTAATTTTTATACAAATTATTCAATAAATATATTTTTTTAATAAAACAAACTCTTTCGATCTAATAAAAAAATAATAGAAGCGCGCCAAATATTTGCCAAGTGTTCCAAAAACATTGCTATGGTTCCCTCTAACATCATTTGTAAGTAAATTTTTACACAAAGTAAACTTGCAATAATCTTCGCGAGCTTTCAGCCCGTACTTACGCAACCTCAATCGACCAAAGTCGGAAAGCTCCGTCCATTGTCTCCTCCCGGATTGCGTAGAAGCCTCCAATTCCCAAAAGTTACCCGACTATCGACAATGACGCATATTGTACTCGAATATGCGTATTCCCATATTAAATCGTTGAAGATTCACCACGAACTACGCCAAATCCGGGATACAAGTCGAAATTTCAATTATATGCTTCGGTCGTGTCGCTGATTTCCGGAGGCTGTGTTCTAACATATATTATATGACATAACACAATGTGTACGGCAATTATGGCTTGAATATTTAGGACGCGTCTTAGGGGATGTGGGCTTATATAAATTTTGACAGGTTTCGTTTCGTTTGCTCAAAGGGATGCTTATGGCTTAGGGGAAAGCATAATCGAGGATGAACTCGTGTAATCACGACCATTTAGATCCTGGTTTATAATGAGGTGTACATTACATGGATATACATAAAAAAATGCATTTATAAACCTTCTTGTGAAATTGGGTTATTCAAAAAATTTTATATTATTTCGTAAAATTTTACGTTTTATGCATCCTTTGTTGTTTTAGAAACGGTGTTTTTTTTTACTGTGTATATTTGTAGTAAAAATTTAAGCTCTGT
>JAOXNN020235795.1:0-11468 GCA_028571205.2 Hydropsyche betteni
TCATACCGCAAATTGAATGTAAGGCAAAATCTGTGATGAAAGGAAGAATATTTACAGCTTCCCCTTTTGTCTCCTTTAATCTTTCCACTAATGTATTACTTTGTTCCGCGAAAGTATTACAAAATCCTTTCAAAATATTGAAATGAAAAGCAGGTGTGAGAATTTTTCTACGCTGCTGCCATTTGTCTCCTTAAATATTGTGTAAAGTTAATTTAATTTTAAAACAGTCACTATAGTAAATTATAATTAATACCGGAACTGGTCAACAGGCCATCATTCAACCACGGATGAATAAATGCATATAAACGACTCTTTTTTATATGTTTTTGATTGCTTAGTACTAACTGTGAAATAACAAAAATAATTACAAAGGAACATAATTGAAATTAATCAATAATTTCTCATTGTTATTTTATACCCCGATGTGTTCAGGATTATTTATATTGATATGTCTGTTGTTAAGTTCCCACACTCTGAATATACCATTATAATTATTTATTAATGCTCTCATGTGATAAAATAAAGGTACTGAAAATAATAAATCGAAACTCGATTTTGTGGAAAATACTATTGATTTTAATAGAATACATTTAATAAATACCTGGTCCGGCTATCAAATCAAATGCGTTCCCGAAAATTGGCAATGCTTTAGGTCCAGGAATTTTATTGAACAATTTCCCATTTTTGTCATTATACAAATAATTATGCAGAGCATAAATTGCAACAGTTATCACGAATATTATAAAAAACATATTTTGTCTTGAATAAAACGACCGCCCGTTTAATTAATAACAGACAGACTAAAACACTTGACGAAATCTTATCAATAACACCCAAATTAAGACCAATCAACACGTTGACATGATAAAAATAAAGCAATTTATATTTAGATATGGTTTTTATTTGTATTGCGATATCAGAGTAAGTGAAAACCAAGATTGAAAAAAAATTTTCGTTGAATTTATCGTAAATTTACTACCGTAAAGTTTTTTCAAACTTTTCTTAATTAAAAAAATAGAATCCTAAATAATATTACTTAATTCAATCATCATAAATATATTCCACAACGAATCAACTAGGCGTTTCAAATTTACAAAAAATTTCATTTACCGTTAACGGGGTAATTTTTTTGATTTTTGTCTATTTTAATCTATATTTCATCATTTTCAATTTAATTTTATCTTTATCAATTAAAAAAAAATCATGTTTATCAAATAAATTGCTAGCAACCAAGTATTTCTTTCATTTATGAAATACACGTACATTTCCATGCTTTTAAATCAATTATTTTAGTTATTTTTGACATCAAGAGAACGCCATTCGACCGTTCCATACAAATTTCTCGAGATTTTTTCAAAGTATAATCGGGTTGAACAGCGTTTTTAGGTATTTTAAAATTTGATACTTTTTAGTTGCCAAATTTTGATAAAATAATTTTAATTTTTAAAATGGTAAAAGAAATCTGTTCTGATCCCACACTTGATACGATTTCGTTTACCCAACAGTTGTATTTTTGATACCCAACTGCTGGAGGACAGTGCTCTAATCGTTATTATTTTTTAATTTTTTTGGCTAAAAAATAAATTGAAAATGAAAAGGGGACCTAACATTTTGGTTGCATTTCATAATGATTTATTAATCTACAATTATTCAAATCAAAAGAATATTCAAATAAATAATTATTTATCATTAGTGCTGACACTTATTAGTATTTTATAAATAGTACTAAAAAATTTTTGTTTAAAAAACTAAAGATGTCGTTTACTTTTAACTTTTCAGGTTTCGTAATCGATTAACTTTTTCATATTATTATAACACATATTTTTATTTTTTATCCTTCAACAAGAATCGATCTTTTATACGCGTTCGTTATTCTCGATATTTAATGTAAATATGTATCATGAACTTAACGACAAATATTAAATTTTATAATACTTCCAATCAGATATTCGATTACTACAAGTGAATATTGACATTTCCACAGAATTAATAGAAAACGTTTTTCGAAAAGAAAAAAAAAATGAAATGTTTGCCAAAATTAAGGTTGTTTGATTTAGAATATTTTTTAAATTTTATTTCGACCTCACTATTTGCACTATCCATTAATATTTTAGTACAATAGAACCTGTTTTCTTCAAAAAATTGATGTCAAAAATGAAATCCCAAATTTTGAACAAACAAAACTTTATTTTACATATTGAAATTTGCATATGTAATCTCGATGCTGAAAACTGTTTTTTTTTTTAATTCCATTATTCAATTCATCTGTCATTGAATTATAAAATTTTCCATGAATTATATACATCCTGCACATTTTGATGAAATCATCGCAGAAAATAAATTGTAATCATGATGGTTTTATGTATGGATATATATTAACGAAAAAATAAAGTTCATTGAATAAAAAAAATGATAATGTTATTGAAAAAATTTTCTGTTTTTTACATGAATTTTTATATAAATAGAATTCACCTTAATTTTATTGATTATTCTCGGTATTATCCAGAATTATGACAACAATCACTATCTGGATTTAATCGTTAATCTTCACTGATAAAATCTGTTTAGATAGTACAGATATGTTTGAAAAACAGAAAAAAAGTGAAATGACTTTATCGAAGAACGTATAATATTATTAACACTTGTTAGTTAATGGCCCGTTAAGGAATCTATCAAATGAATTTATTATCAAATAAAATAGGTCTGTGTGTCACAGCAATGAATTTTAAAATAAAAAAACACTGAAATGCAATGAATAAATTCAATATGAACATTCATCTTCAACTAAATATTGGATAAATATTGATAAGAAAATATTTTTTTACAATATATGCAAATACACTGATATTATTCAACTCAGTATTTTGAACAAATACAACACGGACTGTTCAAATTTGACAAGTATATGCAAAAATCAAGATGATTACAAACAAATCATTATTCCGATGTATGACGATTTTATCTGAACACATGTGAAATTTTTTTTTCCTAAGAAAAATGGAAAAAACGCGTTTTTTTTACACAAAACTGTTACACATCACATGTGTCGTTATTGATAAAAATAACGTTAATGACTTATGTAATCATATTTTAATTAAAGTTCATAGCACTTTTCATCATAAAATTTTAAAAGAAACTAAGATAATATAAATGTTACAAACATATCTTGTATTTGTGTACATATCTATCAATAGAAAAATTTTGTGAAAATCAAAAATAAAGCGATACGATTATAATACAAATGTAAATTTATCGAGTATTTACGAATCTCAATATATCTTTCATCACAGATTGAACAATGTAAAGTGATTTTCTTAGAAGATTGCATGCTTAAACATTTTTATCAATAATACCAAGCTGATTTGAATGGCATTAATAGGTTTACACATCATTGAACCAACACGTCCATATTTCAATAATAATAAAAATACAAAGTCAACACAACTAATGATAGTTGGATATTATAAAAGCCGAAGTTGATTTTATCATTCAGTTCCATTTCGGACATCGCATCAAGATGAAGTCTACTTTTTTCCTTTTTTTCAGTAAGTTACTCTTAACGGTTTCTAATTTATTTAAATATAATAACTTAGGATTGATTGATTTTTCATTATTTGCAGTGGTGTTTTTGGTGTCGACTGCTGTTGTGGTCAATGCCGAATGTCCATTAATTTGTCCGGCACTTTATGCGCCAGTTTGTGCTGAAAATTCTAGTGGCGTTAAGCAGACTTTTTCAAATTCATGTGTCCTCGATGCTGACAATTGTCAGCGGAAAACAGGTATGAATTTTCATTAAATAAAACTATTGTATACTATACTTGTATGTTTTTTTTAATGACGCAGCAATAATAAAGAAAAAATAATTTTTTGAATAATAACAACGAAACTAACCATTTTACTCAAAAAATACTGTTTAGTTATATTTGTTGTTCTAAAAATAATCCAAAATAATAAAACATAATTATTTATCAATTCAAAGCACACACATAAATTATAGTGCAGCTTATAACAATTGAAATATTTTTTCTTTCAGATTTCAAAAAGATATCAGATGGGGAGTGCAAATGAAAATCTTTGGAAAAAACTTAAATTTTGATAAAACTACGCGCTATTTATTGAAAAATTATATGATTTACGATAATGTTTTGATCTATACATTTATTAAATAAATTGATAGCAACCAAGAATTTCATACTTTTATAAAATATACATTTTTTTTCTTTGTATCAAAACTGTCATGTTATTTGAAACATTTTAAACTATAATAAATATATCTCAGTCTACAGCATCATAGTTTTTGAGTTATTATTTCAATTTTCAAGAAAAGTTTGAAAAATATTACACTTGCCCACTAATAATACCCAAATGAATGATAATATGGCAGACAAATCTTATTTTTTTATTTGTAAATTGTGTACCTACTTAATTCATAAATATGAATAAAACTTTTATATCGACACGAAACTATTTGAAACACACGATTAGTTATAAAATACTTGCTGAATTAAAGGAGGACTAGAGTTTTTTGGTATTTAAAAAAAAAAAATAATGTCCAATTATTTTTAAAAACATCTCTGTTTAAGCTATCGTGATATACAGAGTGGGACAAAAGATATGAATCGGCTGTAAAGGTATGTAAAACGAAAACAATTTAACTTGCAGAAATTATACTTATATTGTTCGATACAATAGACCAGTGCTCCGCAACCGGTGTGCCGCGGCACACTGGTGTGAGGTGAGCCGGATTCAGGTGTGCCGCGGCAGAATTCAATTTATTTGAAATTTTACTATTTTTCATTTTTCAAATTACATTTTATCGTTTACATTTTCTGGTAAAAAAGACAACTAAAGTGGTTGAATGTATTTATGTTTAGCTTTTTTTTCTGGTTATATAATTTCTAAAAAAATATCCAGAAGTTTTCTCAGACCAATTTGATATCCAATTCATCCAAGTGATTACATTATTGAAAAATGATTTTGCTGAAAATATGACCATAAAACAATTTTCACAACTACTCATCACAAAATACGTTTGTTTAGAAAATGAATTTTCAAAAGGTTATTTTAGTTTTATTTTATTTTTCACTTTACTAATAACATTAGCTAGTGTCGAATGGTATTTCAGTAAATTTCAGTATTTCATTTTTGGCCATTGAACATAAACACGCAGCAAAATTAGATGTTAAAATGCATTTCAAAATTGATCCAATTTTCGCTTGACACCAACGAATGTTGTTGGTCAACGATGCCTTTGAGTAACATCCGCTGGTTTTCTACATATACTTGCGTCGATGTCTCGATGTCCATCGGGAAACATCCGACAACGACTCAAAAAACACTGAAATTGATTCATAAACATCATCACTTATAAAATTTCTTCTCACTCATAACAAATACAATACACAATATATATATAATATGTTATCAACATGAAAAAGTATTATATACAAATTCAACAAATGTATTGCACGTAAAATGTGATATTATCACTTTTACAAAATCATTGGTACTTAAAAACAAATTCGCACTTTGAAATTGCGATATCCCATAAAGTGTTGTTTAAATAAACCTGTTATTCGCCACATGCACATACACACAAAGCCACAGTTTCTGT
Source organism: Hydropsyche betteni (assembly GCA_028571205.2). Taxonomy (NCBI): domain Eukaryota; kingdom Metazoa; phylum Arthropoda; class Insecta; order Trichoptera; family Hydropsychidae; genus Hydropsyche; species Hydropsyche betteni. Next base: position 5,615 of record JAOXNN020235795.1, read on the forward strand.
ATTACACTGCACATTGCTGTATCCCCACCACTAGGAACGGCTACGCTTCATTCGCTCTTTGGATCCAAAAGATACACTTTGATTGTTCATTATCCGGGATCGACTGCGATACTGTTATTATTATTTTTGTATTAGATATTAGATATTATATTATTAATCTGAAAACTTTTTTACATGTAATATACCAATTTGAACGTTGCTTTTAAAAAATATTCTGTAATACTGAATTTTTATCGAAAGTAAAAACATTATAATTTCATAGATATATCGGAAAATTGTTTCGGATGAATTCAATAAAATCATCAGTGATTAGACGTTTGCCTGAACGACACTGACGCATAAGATACGGGCACAAACAACATATTTCAAGTTAATTGGAGAAGACTAAATAATGTAATTTATTTTAATTATACCATGTATTTTTCGCGGATTATGTTCTACTCTATGAGTTATGTGTCTAGTGCGCTACTGTCAGTAAGTACCAATTTATATATGCAATAGATGTAACTTGTTGAAAAATCTAACAATTATAATTATTTTTATTCGATTTACTATATTGAATTAAATTATACCTAACATGAAATAACAGATTTTCACAAAATACGTCCTAATCTTGATCGATTTTTTTTCATCAAAATCGAACTAAGTTGTAACAAAGCTTAATGTTGTGGTGTATGTCCAAACGAGCATTATGATATCAAGTTGGTAGCGCGACAACGAAAGGCTCTGCAGTCCGAGTCGGAAGCTTGGCGCCTTAGCAGCGTTACCGATTGCTCATGTTATTGTCGAGTTGCACCATTCGATCCAACTGGTGCAACGGCAAGTGCACCGAAAGCGCATTGTCCATATTCAGTTGACATCTTCGAAAAAAAAAGCACACCGGGAAAAGGTAAGCCTTTGTCGATTCGCATCCGAGGCTGTCGGCCTTGATTTCCACCTGTGACGCAAATCGTGCATTCCAATACGATTCGAATAGGTGTTTTGATTTTGTGCCCATTGTCAGCTTTGCATTTTGGATCTGTGCTCATTGTCAGCCTTGCGTTTTGGTTGTGCAACTTTTCGAAAGTTAGGAGCGAACGCGAAATAGCGCACGAAACTGCGCTCGGTTTAATTTTCGCAATGTTTCGCCATTACAATCGAATCGTAATAGAAAGTGCAGGACGTTACCTTTCCAATACGGTCAACTGATTAACGGAACAAAACTATAACAACAAACCAGTGTTCTTATTGTAAACGATATGTGACTTCCATGTTACATGTTAATGGTGACCGGACATACTTCTCTGTATCTTACAATTGACACCGTTTAAGAAAAATGATTCAAACTTCTGATGGTGTATTTGAAAGGCCTTGTCCTACAGTGGACGATGTATTAAATACAGGTTGTATATATGGTAATGGCGAAAAATGACGTCGTGATAACGATAGTGTGGTCACGAACGCACGTGTAGTGCGAAATAATTTTTTTCTGATTACGACAATACTTAGTTTATGCGAATAACACTTTTTAGGCAGACGGCTTTTTGAAAAATCCAATATATTATATCTATTTTGTTAAAAGTATAAAATCTTTCATTTCGTTCCAACGAAATGGCGATTGGTTACTTTGAAAACTGCACGTGACTCACTTTCGAAACAGACCGAAACTGAAATTTAACAATTAGCAATTGAAATTACAATAACGATTAATATCACACGAGGAATATCATCATCATCATCATCATAAACAGCTAGCTCATATCCACTGTTAGACATACTTTTCTATTTTCTTCTACAAATTCTGAACCCACGTTAACGCGACGACAAACTTTTGTTTTCTCAACTTATGATTTATGCACACGATTATTTACGATATTATTTTCTTAGCCCACCATTATTTGTAATATATAATATTATTTTTATTATTATCCATTCGGATTGTGAATTTTCAAGATTTGATTTCCTGAATGTTTTATTTTAATTAATAATTTATGAAAGGATTCGTTTATTTTGCACGTTTCGGAATTGTCAATAAGTAAACATTATGAATCTGATTGTGAGTCATAAGCGCGTCGATGTTTCTGAATTCGGGATTCTGATCGAATATTCGAACACATCCGGTCTTTTATTCACATTTAAACATTTGAAATTATATTCGAATATAGATAATTTTGTTATTTTTATTTTCGAATACATTTTTTCTGACTTTGTATTGCCGCTAAACGAGTAAAACGATGCACGTGATTCGGTTCGTTTTCGGAAGACGGACAAAACGTGTTTAAAGTCGAATTTACATTTGATATCTTTTCGCAGCAATAGTTTTTGTGTTATTATTTTTGAATGTACGAAATATTGTTAATTATTACACTATGGTGGCCAGGCCAAATTACGCGTGATAATATCTAGGGGCTGGCAGCCTTCTTTGAAAATTGGTAAAAAATTACTACATCAATATTCATAAATAAATTCAATATACGTAAAATAACAAAAAAAAATGGTTTTAAATCGTATTTACAGATGGCTCCGTACAACATAGCGTTTACGCACGAAATTAAATTCATTTCTTTTACATAAAATTTATCACATGTTTATGGCTAACATTATGACATCGTAACATTCAAAACCCTTGTAGTAATATTACACCTTTGAAAACGACTTCATACTTTGAATTTGATGCTTTTATGAAAAAATAATTGCATATCGACCACATCGAAGTTCACGACGCCGTGTTGAGCTAAATCAACAGACATTGCCACAAAAAAAGGCAATAAAACTAAAGAGGGTTGACAAGTTTCGAGCTCTATATTTCGGCTATCGTTTCTAAATACGCAATGTTTTTTTATATTTTTTTCTGATTTCCGACTCGTAATGAAAGTAAGTGTGAAATTTGTGCATAATGAATGAACCAAGAGCGAAATACCGTAAATTTTTTTGCTGTAAACTCTTCGTGCCATTTTGGTGCTTTATTTTGACACCGATGACTTTGACCTTTGTCAAAGTATTACGTTTTATATATTATCTATGACTATTCAAGGTATGTTGCATCTTCGGCGAAACACAAGGATGGACGAACACAAAAAATGTCTCCTTCGCATATGTATAATATGTACATTTATTGTTTAATAATAATCGTAAGAGCTCTCTTACTAATAAAGTAATCAAAGTATTATACTTACCATCTTGGAACATCTTTCTGAATTTAATAATAAATATCATATATTGTACTATAAAACATTAATTGATGAGATTTGTTATTTTACAGCAAAATCTTAATCGGAATGTATGCGCCATGCATTCGAAATACACATTCCTTATAAATCAATACTGGCCGCTATATAATTTATATTTTTCAATGGAAATTCACCGAAACAATTTCACTATTAAGTGGTTATATATTGTTATGGTCAAAACTCCAAATTAGTCTTAATTTTATTAGATAGTTTTCATATTCAGTACGTACTCATAAAAAATGGCATAATGAGTCATTCAATGCCACCTCGAACTTTCATTATAATAGGAAATCTATCTTTATGAAAATAAAAGGCCTGTTTTCTAAATGCTCTATTTTAAAATCTTGATCAATTTTTTTAAAATTTCATATTCATCTTAGAATAGCCTTGTTTTCGATTTCCGTTGTATTTTTTCATCGTATGGAATGTGTATATGAGGGTTTAACAATTAAAAACTGGACAAGAGTTTTATTCTAATTGTAAGATAGTATGTATTGCAGTTTTCTATTTCAATTGTCATGATTATAGTTAGTTTGTAAAAAAATTGTGCAAGATGCTTTTGTTTCTATTTTATAATTGATTTTGTTAACCTAAATAATATAATATTTCAAATTGGAAAGAGCTAGATTGGTTTTATTCGATTTCTAAGCGGTTCTGCATTAGTATCATATCAGTGTACCTATTATAGTGTAACTTTGTTCAATTATTGAATGTGTACGAAAATAAATATTAATAATGTATCAAATTCACATTAATAAAAAGCCAATATTTAAAAAAGGGGCCCGATTTGTTAGAAAGTGGGGACCAAGTTGATCTTGCTATAAAATACCTTTCAAACCTTTTTCGTTATTACGTACTAAATCTCAATAATATGATTTATATTTTACATTATAAATAAATAATGAATATAATGAAGGTAATTTCCGATTCAAATCACGCCCAGTCTGCATTTGGGCGCCTTTTTCATACAATGTTACATACAAGTGCCAAAAATCGTTACATACAAATGTACCGATTAAAACCTAACGATTTAAACGTCGTTGCACTGACGACCAACGTACGTACATTCTTGGTGCATTTGCATTCTTCATTATACAACTTAAAAATTAATATACATAAAACCTTTTGACTTGACAAGAGAGGCTTGAAATCTGTTTAATTTTTTTTTTACTTGAGTCTTAAATGGCAAGTAATGTATTTTGTTGCGTTCTTTATATTTTTACTGAGCGTTTCAAAAGTTTCCGTTTTTCTGTGTCACCCTATATAAGTACACCCAAATCTTTTTTTACATGGCTCCGAAATAACACGGTTCAAAGAAGAAGAATCGATTTTTTCCACTTTAACACGGTATAAAGATTAAAAAAAAAAACAAGTACTATTATGCCACAATTGTAAGATTCCTAATAGAAAAAAGTAACTTACAATTATAATTAAATTTTTTAAATTTAATTATTAAAATCTATGTTTTTGAATCTATGATTTTTTAAATCTATGTTTTTCGATGATTTTACTTCCTACTTTTTATTTTTTAATAGACTAATATATATACAGGTTTTATTATTTAATAATGACTTTATTACAAAAAAAATTGAAAATTACAATTTACTGAATAATATATCAATTAGGTGTTTTAATAATAATATACACGAATATATGAAATTATTTCTATTTTAAACCATTATCCTTCGTTACGAAGTTGGCTCTCGAATAAGATATATAGCCTAGATCCCCAATATTTGATGGGGAGACCTTTTCCTGCAATGGATACATAACGGGTCAATAGTTGTGATGATTCAACCACTAATTAAAGTTTAATTATTAAAATATATTTAATGAAATTAAAATTTAACAAAAGGGTTTTTGCTGTTTGGAAAGTTTGTCACTGGCACTGTGACACTGTGATAACCAGTCACAAGTACCATATTCGGACATTTTTTCACAAGGCCTTATTTTCGGGGTAGGGCTTATTTACGGGATAAAATTGAAAAAAATCTTAAAATCACTATAGGGTTTATTTTCGGGAGAACACGGTAGTCTCTGGAACTTATCCCCCATATAAAAAAAAAATAACATCGAGTACAATCTGCATCGAGTCTTTCACAGATGCCAATCATTGGTGTAGTGGGGCAGGAGCGCACTGGAGCACCCCTCCACCACTATTCGAGGTGGAGCGCCGCTCTAGTATAAAAATTTCACATTTCGAAAAACTACAATAATACCTGTATTCGGAATTTAGCACTAGACCTCGAAGCTTCAAAATCAAGTATTTCAAGGCATCTAGATGTAATAGGGAAGGTAAAAAAAATTAAACCACTAATTAACCGAGCAGAGAAAGGAGCGGTCAAGTATGAAACACATGCCTTCGTTCATTCATTTGACACTTATTTTCACGAAAGATTCTGAAATTGGAGAAAAACATCGTGAATTTAGGAACGATAGCCGAAGTTTCGAATCCGAAAATTTTCAATCCTCATCAGTTTTTTTGTTGCAGAACAAATTATGATTTTCGCACAATTTTTTTCTTTTATTGACACACTAGTATATAGGCCCGATGTTAATAACTTCGGATGTGGATTTGTTAAGAAACGGAAAACGATAAAATGTGAAAAGCCGATTATGTGAACCCGAAATGTGTACCCGATTTG
>JAOXNN020235806.1:0-11468 GCA_028571205.2 Hydropsyche betteni
CAAAACAATGTGTTCCATTTTCGATCGCGCGCGGCTAAATCGCAAGTGTGCTTGGTCTGATTTTTAATGCCATTTATCAGAATTTATGTGACATTTGTCAGAATTTTAATCTTGTTTCGGTCACAATATTTTGGTTAGAATTTTAATCGAAAAGATCTGAGTAAATATTGAATGGTCAGAATTTCAACTGGGTTTGTCAGAATTTATATTAAATGGACAGAATAATATTAAGAACCCTAAACTAACCTAACTTATTCTGATCGTTTCGTTATTGAATTTTGATCATTTATTATTTCATTCTGAAAATTCATCATTTTATTCTGACCGTTTTTGATTAAAATTCTGACCATTTAATTTTTTCCCTTTTTTACATGACAAAAAATCAAATAGTCAGAATATTAATCATGTTTTGGTCAGATTTTAATCAAAAATGGTCAAAATTAAACCACGAATGGTCAGAATAAAATTATAAATGGTCAGAATTTAATAACGAAATAGCGACCTTTTTCCGTTTTTTTTTCCCTTTTTTCTTCATTTGCGCTTGCGTTACTCGTGCAAACGTCTGGGAACCAATAAATCAAACTATATTAAAAAGCGTCAATTAACTTGAGCAATTCATAAAATTACCTTCAATAAATCCATTGACGTAAAAACTTATTTTTAGAAAAATATTACGAAAATGGACTTTAACTTATTTACGTATGGCAGCCCCATGTCAAATTGAAACTAGTACTAAACTAACGTCATAAAAAATTGCGACAACATTAACGCTCTTATTCAATATATTTTTTAGATGCAATTTAACGTGCACAAATTTCCTAAACGGTTTTTTTTAAATTGCACGAATTTAGATCTTATCAGAATTTGACGTAAGAGCAATAATGTAATCTACTTAGTGCGCGTATCAGTCCACACTTCACAGTCATGTACGGTCTGCCGGCAGTAGTACTCGAGATTTTGCTGTCTCTGTTCACTTTTTAGCTCTTTATTTATAATACGTTCGTAAGTTTACTTTTCGTTATTAAACTCTCCCATTTTTGATTTTATCAAATTTATATTGTTATCCATTCATTATTTATGTGTGTTTATTTTATTTTGATTATTCGCGAATGTATGCAATTTGATGTTTTGTTTTATTTTTTTTTTAAATAAAATAAAATTACACTAATATGTATGGCATTATGTATGTATGTATTATAAAAGTATAAAAATTACACTAGTAATATTTTAAAAGTACACAAATTGCACAATTATGTATATGTATAATATAATAAAAATTATTCTTGGATGTATAGTACATCTAAGTAGTATAATGAAATTATAAAAAATTCTATTGTATGTTATAAAAGTAAATAAGCCCTAGCACAATTTCTGGGTATTAAATTAATATAAAACTGGATCTTATTTTCGGGAGAACACAGTATATCAAATTTAACATGCTTAATAGGATAGGTGGTATGGTAAAATGAAGACTTTCGAAGAACTCAATAAAAATATATAAAACCCACCAACAACAAAAAACTTATTGAAATCATTTCAGAAGCAGTAATTCAAATTGACGATGTCTGAAAGTTACATTGTGTAGATGTTCTCTTTTCCTGGTATATTCTTTCATTGAAGGTTGTCTAATAACATCTTCATATTTTTGTAGGGCATTTGAAAAGTTTTCGTTTTTTTGTATCACTTTATATACATTCCACATAATTTTAAGGTAAACAAATGGTATGTACTGCAAATCAGAGTACAAATATAATCAACAAAGTCATCATATAATCTTTATTGCACATATATGTGTGAAACGTTTAGCCTAGTCGAACATACCAGCTCTTATTTCAATGATTAGATTCTTGAAATTAAACTTCACCTTATCGCAACGAAAGCATACTTAAACTTCTTATGGTATCAAAAAACTATTGTTCTGCGGCATGCAAAATAAAAGCTGCATACGATAATAGTAGTGGCACATTAGTCCAACTAGCCTAGTCAAAACCATATAATACAAAAGGTAAATCGAAAGTGAGTCTTGAAATGCAACCGTCTTGAAAGCGGGCTAGTATGATATCGCTGCAACGATCAAGTTATAGTAACTTATGTAAATTCTAATTCAAATATTCATTCATTATGAAAACATCTCTTACGCAGAATGTTTTGTTCGTTCGACAAAGTTAAACCGTCAACTGTAGGGTGAAAATGGAAACTGAAACACCCGGTAAAAATCTAGGGAACCCATCGAAAAATTACTCGTTGATGAAAACCGGACCGCTACATTGTATCATTTATGAAAAAAAATCTAAATCGGCATTTTTCAAAAATTAAGTTTTGTAGATGGCAAGTACATTTTTCCAGTCTGTCATTGAGATTCTTCGTTGCTCGCTGTAATATCTCAACTGGAATAAAAAGGTCATACCATAAGGATATCAAATCATCGAAGGTGATGGTTTGGTATACAATTTTCTCACACTCAATAATCATGCCTTATTTTTTCGCAAATGAAAAGTGAATCTCAATTATTGCCCTTTCAGATTGGTATATTGAGACGCTGCAATCTAATTGCAACTACTTTAAACAGTTTTACCTAACTTTATGAAGGCTGAATCAACAAAATGGTAAAATATTGTACACTACAAAATAATTCTTAATTAATAAATTATTCAGTAATAATGTCATCTTAAGATTCGGTGACAATCCCTAGCCCCTTAGATCATTGGATTTGTCCCATTGGTGATTTTTTATGAGGCTTTTACCTTAAAAATTAGGTTTACATGACTCGTCCAAGGACGTTGAATGAATTGAACTAAAAAATTCAAGAGATTTTACAAAATGCCATGAGAAACATCGACATCCGACTGGAAAGATGCACTCGACAAAGAAAATACATTTATAGATTTTTATTTTCAAAAATTTACAATTTGGATTTCTGTCTTTTAAGTAAACGAGATGTAATGATTTGATTTTGCCAATAAGTTTTTATTGACGGATTCTTTATGTTTTTTTTAAGCATTTAGAAAGTTACTGTTTTCTGTGTCACTTGTATTACATTATACTTTTTTTCAAACCGTTTTTTTGTTGATTTTTAGATATTACTAATAAATTCTACAACAAAATGGCTGAAGAACTCAGCTTTGATGGATGGGACTACACAATAATGATTTTAATGGTTTTAGTATCAGTGGCTATTGGTCTATATTATAGGTTCACTGGAGGAAAACAAAAAACAACTCAAGTTAGTTTCTTGTTTATTAATAACCGTTCTATATTCATAATATGTGTATATTCAATTCCAGATTTTTTGTTTTACTAAATATCAATTATATTATTGAATTATCTTTGAATGACATTGAAATAATCATGTAAATAACATCGAAATACTTTTTTAACAAAATAAAGATATGCTCTAAATTTACAAAGTCATTACTTTATTGTCAGTCAATATCACAATCTTGCTCGTGATATTATAACAGTCGATGCATCATTCATTAGGAAAAATCCATTGATTTTGTCTTAACAATACCATCAGTATTATATATTAGTCATTTATTGATTTATTTTAGTTGCAAATTACATTATCAATCATTATTAGTATATTGTTTAATTTTTCTAATCAGTCATTAAAGAAGATTATTAAATCGTGATTTATTTTTGATAAATGGATTTTTTTTTTTTTTGATATAACATAATGACATATGCGTGAAATTTCTTGCGTTGTCTACAATAAAACATATCTGTGTTTAAAAATTTATGATTTTATCGTCTTTTAGGAATATCTGCTAGCAGACAAAAATATGTCATTTATACCTGTGAGTTTTTCACTAATGGCATCATTTATGTCGGCGATAACTCTGCTGGGAGTTTCTTCAGAAAACTATTTGTACGGAACACAATTTGTAGTGATAAATATTTCGTATGGCCTTTCGACTCCAATTGCAGCCTATCTATATTTGCCTGTTTTTTTCAAATTACAAAAAATTAGTGCATACGAGGTTTGTATATTATTTAAAAAAATAAATAAAGGCGTTGCGTAATTCAGCATTTGTAGCGTTGATATTTTTTTAATTTCTGTGCTGTCATTAATGTGCGTTTAAATGCTATTTAATGGAAAAATTCTTGCACAACATGTACCTACAGCGAAACATTCAAATTTTTAACAATCGTTTAAGTATTTCCTAATTATTGTGAAATCAATATTGAATGAAGCTCTCTTCATTTTTGAAATGAATAAATACTGTGCTTGATGTACATTAGTAATATCTTGCATCATTCTTTCAATTATTTAAATTGATTTTGATTGTTTTATGAGCGTAATTCATCAATCAATTTGTATTGCCTCGAACATTGCATTCGTCGACTCATTAGATATTTTTATGTTGATATATTTTCATTATGAATATTAGTAATTAGTTTTTAATTACTGTGTTACTCTTTTGCTGGAATTCAACACATTCCATCTCACATAAATACTTATTTTATTATTTTTCAGTATTTGGGGCAACGGTTCGGTCAAAGAATCCGCTTAATCGCCTCGTCAGCATATACGCTACAAATGGTTTTGTATATTGGAATTGTCATATATGCTCCAGCGATTACATTGGAAGCTGTCACTGGTCTATCGAAAACATTTTCGATTTTGTTGATCGGTGAGATTATTTTCTAGGCAAATTGTTTAATAGGAAATGTAAGTAATTTTTTTCTATTGAATTTTTCAGGCTTGGTATGTACATTTTATTCAACTATCGGAGGCATGAAGGCAGTTCTCGTGACAGATGTGTTCCAATCGATACTCATGTTCGCTGCTGTGTACAGTATAATTATATATGCTGCGATTGCCAAAGGAGGTTTAGGTGCTATTTGGAGTATTGCGGAAGATAGAGGACGTATAGAATTCTTAAAGTATTCATTTTTTGCTTTTTCTCAATCCTTCCTTTTTTAGAATTCTCTTTTAATCAAAACTTTTTTGACAGTTTTAGTTTAGATCCTACTGTTAGACATACATGGTGGTCTTTAATCATCGGAGGAATGGTAACGTACTTATCTTTGTATGCAGTTAACCAAACACAGGTATATTTCGTTTCGATTTAATTTATTTCTGAATGTTTCGTGTTCATAAATTTGTGTTTTATTTATTTAGGTACAACGATTATTAACTGTTAAAGACTTAAAAACTTCACAAAAGTGCCTGTGGTGGAATTGGCCTATTCTAACTTTATTGAGTTTGAGTACATCTTTCAGGTAAATTTAATATTAATTTCTTAGTCATCGTTCAAACCAAAATTGTAATTATTCATCGAAAATTTCAGTGGCCTTGCAATATTTTCTAAATATTATAATTGTGATCCATTATTGACTAAGAAAATTAATTCCGATGATCAACTTATGCCTTTTTACGTCATCGATACGATGGGCGGAACTCCTGGATTAGCTGGTCTATTTGTCGCAGGAATATTCAGTGCTTCTCTATCTACAATATCGGCTGGATGTAACAGCTTAGCGGCAGTCACATTACAAGATTACATAAAAGTTTTTCATTTTCATTTGTGTATTTAGAATACGTCTTTGAGCATATAATATTTCTTATTATATTTCAGCCTTCGTATGAATCATTGAAGAAAAAACAAATATCTGAAAACGTATTGGGAGTTCTTTCAAAACTAATTGCGTGTACGTACGGCTTGACGTGTTTGGCTCTTGCGTTTCTAGCGCAATATCTCGGAGGAGTTTTGCAATCGGCGTTGACTATTTTTGGTGTTGTGGGTGGACCCCTTTTTGGAATTTTCACATTAGGAATGTTCACATTGAACGCAAATGAAATGGTGAATTATAAAAAAAATTCCTATCACTAAAATCCAAAATAATTGTTTTTATTTTAAGGGAAATAATAAATTTTAATATAATTATAGGGATCGATTATGGGTCTTTTATCAGGACTAGCTCTTTCACTTTGGATCGGATTCGGTCGTCCGAAACCTCCTCCTCCGTACCTACCGAAATATACTGATGGTTGCAGCAATACTACTAGTTATGTTTCGAATATGCTCATAGGAAGAAATGGTACTGAAACAGATAATAGGTAAATATTATGAAAGCTTTTAACATAATATATTTTTTTTTTTGCATTATATTAATATAAAAATTTTCAGTGAATATTTCTATTTGTACCGATTATCGTATATGTGGTCTGGAGTATTAGGATTTCTCTGCACGCTGATAATTGGATACTTAGCATCTTATATCCTGTGTAAAATCTCTTCGAAATCGTTTGGAAATCCTTGGGATGTAGATGAGTATGAAAAAAATAAAAATTTGTCTGTCACCGAAGAGTTTTCCGATTCGAAAGATATCAATAATGATGCTCAGTTAATGAATTTAAGTTTACCTAATCCTGATTTGTTTACACCAATATTAGCTAAAAAAATCAGAAAAAGAAATGATAAAATAATGAATAGCACCAACATTCAGGTAAGAAACTTTTAAGTATATAAGTTGTGTTGCACGTTTTCGTTGTTTTTGTTTTATCGGGCTGAAAAATATTGCATGGTTTTCAGTAATTTCTATTTATTGCTTACGACATTGCATGCATGTAAATATTACGGATTTTTCTCGGATATTCTGAATGTGCTTCGATGATGGATTACGCCGGTATAATATTTTGTGATAACAATCCACATATGTTCAGATTTAATCAACTTTCTGTTTAATTTTTGATAAAGTTAATCTATTGAATAATTAAAATACAACATTCTCCATAAAAAATGTCATGGATTCGCATATTTTTGTGCTATCCTTTTTCATTGTTACATTTCGGCAAAAATTATTCAAATATAGTCAAACATGTCATGAATCATCGAATTTTATAAAATCCCCTTTGTTACATCTCATATGGAGGACTCTTGATAATTTTAAATTAATTTTTTAAGTGTTTTCCCAAAAAATATCGAGTCGATGTCTTCATTCCATAAGTTAAAACAATCGTCAACCGTTCGTTAAACATATTTCTTTCAATTTTCACTCTCTGCTGCAAACAATACTCAATAGTGGATGATTGTATTAATTATGTGTGAAATGAATCTTTGTACGATGTGTCAAAAATCTGCAACTAACAATCGAAAAAATACTTAACAAATTCAATGTTTCAACACACTTTTCGACTTGAAAAAAAAACTTCACCTTTAGATCTACATGAAATATTCATTCCTATTAACCTTATTTCCTACTTTGCATGAAGATCCACTGTTATGCATGTTATGTTTTATAGATTTTATAAATATTTGTTCATTTGTATCTACTCTATTTTCTGTAAATAAAGTACATTTTTCATCAGGTGACTACATAAGACTGCACACGTCTATGTTCCAAAAATGTCCACCAGATAACAGTTCCTTTATTCTTCCATGTTTTCTAGTTTTATTCCATCTGTTAATAGTGTTTGGACAAAGCCTTGTTTAAATTTGTCACATTTCAAAGGTAAGCGTAATTTTCTCTAATTTTTTTCAGATTGTATTATATTTCTTATCTATAATTAGTTTTATTTTCACAGTTTGATATAATGTTTCTTATACACTGAATTTTTATTTACTTTAAGTAAATAATTTTGTAATATAACACTATTGCTTTTGCTTTTTTATTTCACTAAAACTTTTTTTATTCCATTATTATATTTGAAAAAAAAGCATAACTCCTTTCTTATCAAATTCGTTTTATTTCAGGTTGAATTAATTCCATTGAAATCTCAAATGGTTGAAAATATATATATATTATAGTCTTAATATAATGGCATTTTGGAAAATGATTATTTTTTAATCAAAATCACTGATTTTAAATACTTTTTTTATACATTGTTGATTTTTTGTTTTATAGTTTGTACTTAAAATTATTGCTATATACTTTTTCAAACCCAAAATTAAAAAAAAAACTTTTATATTCTATTTTTGCATTTATATAATTCAAAGATTAGATTTATTAAAATTTAGTAGAATTTATTATAATTTAGTAGAATTTAGTAAAACTTATCAAAAAAATTCACATAATTTGTGACGTTATTGAAGCTATTGATGTTATTGAAACGTTTTTGTTCAATTTTGTATATTAGATCAAAGAAGGGAAAAAATTGTATTATTTATTTAAAAATCAATAATATTATACTTAAATGAAGTCCAAATAAATACAAACATTGGATATCATTTCATATAAAAATATCACGTTCTAATCTTAAATTTAATGCTGCTTTTATATATTTTTGTAATGGTTTTTTTTTTTTTCATATGTACTTATAAGTAATTTGTATTTTGCATTTTGCAATTAATTATAAAACAAACTAGTTAATTTTGAAGGTTTTGTAACATTTTTTTTGTATTTGAATTATATTTGAAAAATTTAAAATGAAAATACTGTTAACTAGTTTTATCAAATGTCAGACTTGATGTAGAATTCTTGAAAGTTTAGTATAAAATATATTATATTTTGTAAATGAATATTAACAAAATTATACACTTTTATTTAATTTATTACTTTGTTAAAAAAATTATCGTTTTATTCTGAAAACATTTATCCCGTCCTGAAATAAAAAAAATTATCAATTATTATTCGATCCTTATCAACGTCCAATCTTGAGAAGTGATAGTTAAAGGATTCTTATTATAAAATAGTCAAGTTTTTATACGATGAAATAATTCATGATCAACAAGAACGAGCTATTATCAAATATTTTTCTAGAGGATAACAACCTTTTTGTTCCTGATACGAGTTCCTTAACCACTTGCTTAGATTCGGTGTGCACAACTTTCACCCATTTTTTTAATGGGGATATGAAATTGAATATCTGCATTAACGACCTGTTAACCTCAGACCTTGAAAAAAATATAATACAGATATGTGCTCGATCATGCATGTAATATTTTAACATATTCAAATATTTCTTGTTACTTGTATAAACTACTATCTATTGCTGGCACTATTGTTGAATTTCATTTGAAATATAAATCGATTTAAAAAATGTAATGAAATAAAACCGTACTATTATTGCAAAATAAACTAATTGTGAATTCTATTCGGCATGTGCTTTTGAATTCACCCCGAAAATAAAGCCTTATAAGTAATATAAAAATAAAATAGGGCTTCCATGTTAGACAAAGTCGAGTTGTGTATTATGAAACGAATTTACGTAAAAGCACACATCTCTGGGTGTAAATTTATTTTGTAAAATGCCAAAAAACTATCATTCATAAATTCATATATCTATTATATAATTCAAAACTAAACCAAATAGTCTAAGAATTCAAACGGAATCAAAAAAGTGATAAATTTATCTCATCACCATATGATTTAATAAAAAAAGGAATTATGACATTGAAATCAAATAACCGCATTTAGATATTAAATTTAAAACCAAGCAAATAATAAATGTCCATGAATCAATATTATCGTCTTATGAAACTTATAATAATGACCACCGCAGGACAAGACCTTCCTGATACTACCTTTGATAAGTAACAACGTAATTCTCAAGGTTTTTGAATACTGAAAACTATCATTCATATACCATACATAACACAGATAATTCTCGACTTACGACCGATTATAAATTTTATATATGTATATTTTTCATTTCTCGAGAAATGAAAATCATCGAGAAATCAGGATCCCTCCATACGACCGAAATTCAGGAACGTATACCTTCGTCATAAGTCGCGAACTATCTGTAGTTAAAAATTAACTCTGGGCAGGGAAAATAATCATTTGAAAGTCAAAACAATCAAAACTCAAAAATATGTTTTGAATGAAAAACAGGAAATATGATTGATTAGCCTGATTGATTATTTTGTACAGTAAAATCTTGGTATTACAGACTAATGCCGGAGGAGTCTGCTATATATTATATAATATTATAAAGGTAGGTTTTCCGAATACGTTTTTTTTACTATCAAGAAAATAAACAAAATACAAGACCATTGAAGTTTTCATAAATGGATTTAAAATACATTATTTTTAAACGATGCGGTTATGAAAACATTAATTCACAAAAAATACAATTTTTTTTACCGAAAATACACTTAATTTGTATATTGGTATAACATTAAAATAACGTTTTTAACAATTTTCTCATTCGACCGAAAATTTCGTCCATAATATCGAGGCTTCACTGTAAAATACGCACGACGAAAAGACATTACCAGGAACAAAAACCAAATTTCAAAAAATAACTTTTCCCTCGAACACAAAAACCTTCATTTCATCACCCTAAAAAATAGCCTAATAAACAACAGTATCATATAACATCAAAAGAATGCCTTTAACAATTTTCACATTCGTCCAAAAATTTTTTCTATCATATCGAGGTTCCTCTGTAAAATACGCACGAAAACATATTGCCAGAAACAAAAATCAAATTTCAAAAAATAACTTTTCACTCAAACTATAAAATCGCAATAGAAAAACCTTCAATTCGTCACCTTACAAAAAAATCTAATAAACAACAGTAGGGGAGAGTTGGATATTACCGTGCCCCTAAAAAAATGGGCCTATAATTCAGACAGGGTTCGATGAACAGATCAAAAAATGCAGTTAAGTAGTGGAGAATTTATTTAGCTACACATACAACATGGCAAAATATTTAAAAAATTAAATCGAACGTAGTTATTTGAATATTTTAAAAAAATGGGAAAACACGGTATTATCAGACTGGTTTGATAATACCGTGCCCTTAATAATATCGTGAATTTATATGAGTAACCTTATAATAAATTAAAAAAAAAAAAACAATTTTTAGTTTAACCAAATCCAGATAAGAAGTATAGATTCCTTCTATAGTTTGAGATATTATTTTAGAACAAGATAAATCAACTATAAAAAATATAACGAAATAATAACAAAAACTTAGATTCGTTAAGTCAACAAAAGTTATACACTTCTACATTTATTGTTTTATTAATGACTAGGTATTAAAATTAGTAAATCTTTGAATGAAGTTAAAAATAGTCAGTTTCAGCTATACCTACAATCAGCCTTATTATGATAATACCCACCCCGTTTGATAATATCGCGCCTTGTGCGCGCAATCAACAAACTCGATCATTTCATTTCATAAACTCAAAATAATACAGTAAAATTAATCGTATATTCAAATCCATTTGGGCATTAATTCTACAATATATAAGCATTAGAATAGAAGGAAACAATTTTTCATAATATAAATACAAAACAAATTACCTCTTATCAAAGATACCCGCCAAATTTTAAGAAAAGCCAATAAAAACATGCACAACGCGGTGTTATTCCGTCGCTGCTCGGAGCAAGCTGGTATTGCGCGCAGGGAAGGGGTCAGGCGTTTCGGGCTACGATTTTCAAGCACTGAAGCGTTTAGTTTTTGCAATACTTCGATGCGCGGAGTCATCAGCCATTATCCAACTCTCCCATACAGGGGAGACTACTTACACCTTTAAGACCAAAAACCCATCGAGTTTCCCTCCAAAACGAAA
>JAOXNN020235825.1:0-11467 GCA_028571205.2 Hydropsyche betteni
TTTCTTCATTGAAGAAGCGAGCTGAACAACCTCAGAAACTTGAGGAAATAGAGTGCAACATCCTGTTACAAAGTTTTTAAAATAAAATGGAACTTTCTCCTAAGACCCTGCTGTACTGCCTCCGTAACCCAGAAACCTTCCTCAAGGATTTCGACGGCTTCTCTCGCATAATTACCAAAAGAACGAAGCTGCCTTAGTCAGTCAGAGCAGATCGCCGTCTACACAGTATGGTCTGCCTCCCGGGCATATGAAAGCAAAGCTCACTCAAGGGGAGCCTCCGGAGAATTTACTGTATGACATAGTTGACAAAGCGACAACACTTACAGTACTTGGTCGAACACGAGCACGTGAAGGCACGTGCTGATGTTCAGACTTAAAAGTTCAAGAAAATCATAAGCCAGGTTCTTCCTTCATATTTGAGATTTACAAAGTTGCGCTTGTTCGCCTCCACCTTTTTTGTGAATTATAATCTTCTTAGAGGTCTTGCGTGATGCTGGCCTGTCTAACCTCACCTATCGTGAGTAAAATTAGTGTGTCCGAACTCAGGTCATCATAGATAATTTGAACTCCCGATGCTACTCCTTTGGGTAAGTGGTCTGGTTGTAAAGCTTATGTTGTAAGTCTAGAAGGTTATACTGTCGTGAATAGAAGAAAAATATAGCAAGCTCTTCACACAACCATCACATTCGATGCCTGATGTTGAAGGTTGGAGTTCGATAGCTGTTACAGATGATCAATCTTAGGCTGTTCGTCTCAGGTACTGGTTATTCTTGGTTTCCCTTCTTTGTTTTTAACTTTTTCCTATTGTTGACATTACTACCAAATACGGACCATTTATTGTTATTTTGTCGTATTGTGCCTCTCTCTTAGTTCTGTAGCTGAATCATCGCCATCTATTGCCTTTGTGCCCAGCTAAAAGGGTTAAGCTAAGTCACCTCGCGACTTACTGGGGGCAGGAAATGTTACTGATGAAGATGAATCTGCCACTCTGTATGAACTTAGATGTGGATATGGATAAAGGGTTGATTCAACGGTCTCTTTGTTATAGATGCCAGCCATGGGTCGTTGCTTAACTTGAATGGACTGCTTGTTTCTACTACCTATTGTCATTAATGTTATTTGCAGAGACTTCCAGGGGCGAATTGATTATGTATTGCCAGTAGTGTTTTTTCTTATCGTTATTCTTGAGAAACTCCGTGGGCTTGTCTTGTGGTAGTACCATCGGAGTTATGACGTGGTGCTCTAGTCTTTCGTTTTTATTTTGGGCTTGTCACTCTAAGGTAAATTTGTAACGTGTCTATTTGTTGATAAGGGAGATGATGGTGGTGAGGGCAGGCGACCTGACCTTTCTATTGTTAGTTCTGGTTTGTCTGACGGTTTGATTTGATTATACTGAGAAGTGCTTATTGTTTAATCAGTATTGATAGTGTTAACTGTTGGCCCTTTTCCGACTGTCTATCGAACGATGCTGGTAGCAACTGACTAGCTCATTTTGAAGCGATTAACAAGTGTTTGTACGGTCGACTGCGTTGGGTGTCCTAAACATCGCCAGATCGTTGATCCCATGCTACTGTTATTTTCATGAGTGTTAACAATTAAAGGACAAGAGTCATAGAGCAAAACTGCATTTGACTACTATTGACAGAGTATTGAGAGCACTTACATGGCATTCGTATGAAATTGGTATTTTATATATCGGCTTATCAAGTCGGGAGAGTTGTATTAGGGTTGTTACTTATACTCATATTCTCAATATTCAACTACCATTTTGAGGATATCATGACAGCCAACCAAAACTTGTAAATGTAATAATTCTACGAATTAATTGAAAGTTGAGATAAAGTTGATACAACGACTAATCAACTACTATTCAATATAAGTGATATTAATTTAATAAAGTAAATATCCATAAGCATGAATTAATATACGATAAAAGTAAAATATGAATTAAATCTGTTAATTTATCAGTAACAGGATGTACAGTACCTCTTCACTCTTTCAAATACTCTATCCGAACATTATCAACTCCTTTGCCTTCCGTTTTCCGTACTTAAAAACCTAGCTGCCTCTATTTCACACCTATAACTGCCCTCGTTTTCTCCTAGATTCTGACCATGAGGAGCTTTTAATCCATAAAATCTAAAACATCATTCGAATTTCAAACAAATTTGGATAAGGGGGTATTGTATTGACAAAGTCTACAAAGAATAATGTATGCATATCATATTCAGTTCTTCCAAAGGTTGAATGAGGTTGATTTTCCCACCAACACAATCTCCTCTCCAAATTTATTCCCAATGAGCCGATACCCATCAGTGTCCACTACTTCAATCTTGTCATCCGAACAGCTTCCAATCAACCTAATCACCGAATTAGTTAAGTCTGGACAGACGAAATTAGTTTGCCGACTGGCTCTGTATATTAACTTAACGGCACTGACTACGAGATCGAAGAACAAATAGTTGATGGTACCATTTGTGCTGTTGGAGTAGAGGGTTCTGGCAGGGTTGTTAGAGCTAGCTCTAAAAGCATATCCACACTGGCTACCCTGGGAGTCCGTCTTAATATAGGTGCCATTCCAGTTCTCCACTGACTTGAGAGTACAAGCTTGAGAGTAGACTCCACAAACTAAAAGAAGTAGGATGAGTGTGAGTTTCATTTTCAATTCAAATGTTCGTTAATTTGTTATTTAATGATACCTGTATGAATTAATAGGGGGGGAGGGGAATTTAACGGTTTTGATTTAGATTCTCGATATGAATTATGAATTGTAGAGGTGACTTATCGAAGATATGGTCTTCAACATGAGTTGGCAGTGTTAGGATAGGGGTTTAGTTATTGTGTTGAACTTCTCCCCCACTACCCAATAAGTATCCCTAATATTGAGAAATGAACTAGCTTTTTATATTATAAATAGGCAATTGTATGAGCTACTTGAAGCTATTCACAGGGAAAGTTGGCTACTACAAAAACGGTATTATTACATCTAAACGTAGGTATTTGGTGGTTCACTAAAATCTTCAATAACGTACTTGGATAGGAGCGTTACGATCGTATCCGTGTTGCCAGGAGAATATGGTCAAACAAATTCTACTATAATCGACAGGCTCTTCTTCACCAGTGCTTCATCTAAACTCCAGATATGGCTGCTCTCCTCGGTATCTTCCCCAAGGTCGATAACAGTCATGGGTTTGGCTTTAACAGTACTTTTCGGGTCATTTAGATACCTATGAAATGTACAGGGACTTCCAATAAAACACAATCAACAGTGATGGTTCATTCGGTATGTGGGTGGTGTGGGTAGCAGTCGTCTATCTCATACATGAGATCTATAACTACATTCTTCCCTGGAGTTGGAAGTAATGCAGAGATTATTCAGCAAATCAGGATTCAAGAAGAACGGAGACGAGGAGATGTACAGAATGAAGGATGCAATCAACTCGACCATTATGTAGGAGGGATGGGGATTGAACTGGGCTGAGTGGGCCTTCATGCCGCATGATGTCTATGCCCTATCTCTAAGACTCACCCAAGGACTAAGTCACCCTGATGATGTTCGTGCTATGCACATGAGTACTCTCAACAGACGCAACAGATACGTGGAACACTACATAAAGAAGGTGGGTGGAGAGAAGCAACGCCATATGACTCTGCCGATCTACGATAACACTCGTCCAGCCACATAATGAAAACTATAGACATCAAAAATATCGTTTATTGGTGAGTCGCTACTCTGGTTGAGGTGGGGGTATTGGTTAAGGGGATTAGTCTTTCCGACGTAACTACGATTTGAGCATCTCTAACAGTTTTGAGCTCGACTTCTGCACACTATCATCTCCAAACTGTATGCGATGGGACTCCCTGTTAGTGCAGGTACGAGGTTGCTTGGTAAGCCGAGGACTAGGCTACTTTTAGGTTGCTTTATTTAACTCATACCGCAGAATATTCTATTTGTAGGTTTAAGCGAATCCTTGCTTCTCGCTGGAGCAGATCACCTCCTGCGTTTTCCTATATTTCGTCATATTCAACAACTGCTCGAACCTTGTGTGAAGCTATGAGCCATCTTCGGATAATTTGGTTTAGGTTGCTGCTGTTACTGAACAGGATATCCATTCATGCTGCAATATCTGTATGGGATGGAATGTACCTCGTCTGCAGTTATCCTCCTTTCAGGGTCAATTGTTAGCATGCATTAAATTAAGTTTTATACTGTCCTAGAAACTCCCGTCAGTTTAGGGTAATCGGCAGTGCATATCTTTTGGTAAAGTTATTTGTCGGTGTGCCCCTTGAATGGAAATATACCAGTTAGAATTACATAGAGTAATACACCCAGAGCCCAAATATCCGCAAAGGAACCTTTATACTCCTTCTTGACAACTATTTATGGCGCCATGTAGCTAGGTGTCCCACAGAACATCTTCACCTAAAATAGGAATGCTTTTTACTCTTTTCTAGTGTTCAATGCAGGTGGAAAATCCAAAATCGATCAACTTAGGTGATAATTTACTGTCCAATAGGATGTTTTAGAGTTTAATGTCCCGATGGCAGATGCATAGGGAATGAAGATATCGGATGGCCTATACTAATGGAGTGAATATCCTACGAGCATCCTTCTAACTAGCTTTGGAACCTACATGATTAATGTTGTACATGACTGGCTTTTTAAGTAGGTGTTGAGGGAGGTTCCCGGAATGTACTCCATTATAATGTTCACATGGTTGTTCGTCTCTATTACATCGTAGATCTTCAGAATATTCTTGTGGTCTATCTTCTGTAGAATCTTTATCTACCTCCTCACCGATTTCCTACGTTGGATCTCCTTTATTTTCTTCTTCTAGTATATCTTTATTGCCACCTTTTTGCCCTCCGGTTTATGAATAGCTAGACGAACAGATGCATAAGCTCCCTCTCCTATTTGCTTTCCAACTACAAACTACTCTTTGAATTTCGTAGTCTTGTCGATGTTAGGGTCTGCCTACACTTTAACCAGTCCTTAGTCTTTGAGAGCAGAAAGTAGCTTGTCATTGGAGTCCTCAGTAATTTAAAGAAATTTAATCGACTATGCGAAATCCTTCTTAACTGTCTACTTGGGTTCATCGTCCATCATTTATTTCAGGTTGAGCTTCATAGTCTACATTTTCTGTGACTGATTAAGATAATCGATATCGGGGTCTGTCTGAAGGAATGCTTTTCTTTTGTCTTTGGATCTGGATTTATCATCGAGACGAACTTTATGAGTAAGGTTTTTTAAATCTTCCTATGTATCACCCCGCTTATCTCGTCGCATCCTACTCTCCAAATCCTTAGTTTTTGATTATGATTTCCTCTTGCAGTTCGATGCGTTGTCTCTTTAAAACAGTCGCTCAACATCCTCTTAAGTCATCATGTTTACCCTTTTCCTCTGCAGTGAGTTATCTAACTTCACGTTTTTGTTTATGGCTTTCAATACTGAAGAAACATCTGCTGTTAAGAAGTAGCCGCTCGGCTCACCACGCTTTGTCTTCTAATCCTTATTGACATCTTTTTTGCTGTTGAGAGTCATATTGAAATGTGTTTTATAGGATTGATCTGAGCGACGATTTACGATTATGTCTGCTTGAGTTTTGAGTTTCTTATAGTTGAAATCGGGGTCGAAGTCTAACTGCTGGGTATTAGACTTTTTAGTGGTGGGAGCTTTTGTTGGGTTTACAGTAGGTTGTTGGTTTTTGCTGCTAGACTTGGACTTTTACTTACGTAAGTAGTCCATCAGATTTTCCTTCTCTTTGTGGATGTTGGTGTGCCTAACCTTCATCATCCCCTTGATTTCGTCAATGTTTCGCCTTACAGCTATTTTATGATCCTTAGTGCTCATATGAAGATAAACCCTAACGAATATATTCCTTTTTATATGTTAAATTTACGATTAACATGCCTCTACCTACAGAAGGATGGCTTCACCCACAGACACTTTCTACTCAAATCCAAAGATACTATTTATTACTTTAGTGATGTTATTCTCTGTAATTAAAAGACTTGTGGCAATATTTCACTTATTTAATCAAGCGATGTTGACGGTGAGGGCGTGTTGAGCGATACCGCAGGTGTTTCCTGGGGCAAGAGTGATGTAACCTTGTTGTCCCCATGATGTTCCCCAAGAGTTCTTTACGAGCCAGTTGCCTGCATCATCATATCCGACAAGGAGGACGGCGTGGTTGAGGTTGGATGTACCACAGTTGCTGAAAACTCCTGACTTGTAAGAGCTCCAGTTAGAAGCATCAATGCAGATAGAGACTGGGGAGGCAGCGACAGTAGACTTGAGGGATCCAGTGTTTCCAGTAGCAACCATGGCCCATGGCTTGGATGGGTTGAGGAATTTCTCGCCTGTGGTGGCTTGGCAGGCACCTTCGACTCCCTTGTATGGGTATGCGCTCTCACTGACAATACCAGCACTGTTGACGTAGTTGACAGCCCATTCAGGCCAGGCACCAGAGCATCCTTGGCATTGGAATCCCTTCTTTCCGCAGCAGTCAACGAGTTGTTGTTCAGAGAAGCTTGGGAGAGTACCCTTCTTGAGCTTGTAGGCACTTTCGAGGACACCTGTGGTGGAGAATGACCAGCATGATCCACAGCTTCCTTGATTCTTGACTCCGGTGACGGCACCAGATGTTCTCCAGTCAACACCGTTGGGGATGGGCTCGTAGGTATCGGCGATGTAGACAGTTGGCTTGACATTCTTCAAGCTGGAGAGATCCATAAGAATCTTGGCTGAATAAGAGATGATTTACCGACGAACTCCTCCTGGGTCATGTCAGTGAACTGGTTGATGGCAACCTTGTAGGTCTGAGTGGGATCAGCGTTGTGAGCCTCAATCTTCTCGAAGTTGCTTTCGAAGATAGCGAACCTGTAAGTTTCCTCAGACTTGGTGTATTGTCTATCGAAAACCTCCTTAAATTTCTCGAACTCCACTCGGACAGGAGATCTGTTCTCACCGTTGAACAACAACAGAGTTGTAGCGACTAAGGCAACTGCAATCAACAGGCCAACTTGATGCTTCATATTTATTAAATATCTAAATGTGGTCGTCCCAAGCACTTTTATAGGGGTTAATGTAGGAATTTTAATCGACTCAAAAAAATTCAAATCCATAGTTTTTCACAAGCAGGTAGCACCCTGATAATTTATTTCTTGATAAAATATGCTTATGCCAACATAATAATTGATAGTTAGATTAATAAACAAAATTACTGCATACCTTCAAAGCTCAAAGCTTATTACTGAAGTTCCCTTATATATAATAATCTTTCTCAAAGCAATCTTCAGGAAATTTAATTGCAGAAATATTACTAAGGATAGAGCGAATTTACATCCAACGAACCTTGCTAGTTAAATAACTTGGAATAGAAAGACATGTACGCAAAGTTGGAACCCTTTTCGATTCGTTGCAGAAAAATCGCATTATGTAAATGGACCTTCAGAGAAAACCACAACGACCTTTTGGGTGATAAAGCATATGGGACTCTTGCATGACATACTCAACGAGCGTACAACTACAGTTGCCAGAAAACTTCTAAACTGAGCGAGATGCTGTGAGTTGATGATATTCTAACATGTGAATGAGCAAGAATAACATAGATAAAGATGCATAAATCTTCATACAAGAATGGGAGCTTCTGCAGTAAGATAGTATTAATAGAGGCATGCTAGTTCAGTTTGGAAGATGTATGAATAGCTGCAAAAATATGTCGGAAGTCTTGTGCCTGTTAAGAAGCTTGACATCGATGGCAAACCTTTGCTTTGAATCATACTTTTGTCAAATTATTTCTATTCCTAAGAGTTAGGATGTCATAATACATAAAAGATCGAGTTAAAGGGTAGCAGATATTTAAACTCAAGGGAATATGCAGCAACAAACAACTATTGGTAAATCACAGTGTAACTATTCGAATAAACAACTGATACGAGCAAATAGTTAAAGTCAGTTTACTGCTCTGCAGAAATTACAAATTTTAACGTAACTACCTTTCAGTAGATGCTGCGTATTTACGGGCACAAACATAGAGTAGATGATTAGGCAGACGCTGGAAACAGTCAGACTATTCAATAATTAGGTTAAGAAATGCTCCAATCATAAGCTTCCACGTTTGAATTCTGATAATTCTTTGACAAGAACCTTGCAAACCTCAGGTCTCTCATTGAAACAGCTTTTAGTGTTTAAAAACCAGGAGTTTGTCAAGATTTAATAGCAATACTTATTTTTCCTTCCTTCATTAGTTGCACTATTCCTAAAATATTTCTGAGTAACTCTGCAGAGTTTATACGGTCATTGTTTCGGGATTAGAGATCTGCATATTTTTTAATCGAGCTACGGATGAAGAATATTATAAGTATTTAGATTGTGTGACTAATAACACACCACGATGAAGGAGAGAACAGCTGCAAACAAAAAGGACAGGAGGAGAGCAGTTGCAAGGAAGAGGATGCGACCAGCCAACATGATCTGCCCTTATTCTGGGTGCGATTTCAAATCAAACCATTCGACTCGATTCCGCAGACATATGGAAGCTCATAAAGCAGAGGAAGAAGAAGTGAAAAAACCAGCACCACCACCCAGCAGAAGGTCTGAACATCCGAAACCAACTCCAGGGATCCCAACAAGGCAAGCTACAGCAAATTTGCCAACAATCATAACTTAAGAGGCAAGAGTTGTTCGACCTCCCCAATAGCAACCTGCTCCCGTTACATCCAGATCTTAAGTAACTCAGACTGATCCCATAGTTCCTGAGTCTAATGTCAATAATTAGATTGTGGCTGATGTGGTGACCTACTTGAAATCTGTGATGACAGAGGTGCAGAAGGAGATGCTGATCCAAAAGAGCTAGAATCTGGCCCAGAAGATGTACTCAAGGTCAGAATCGACTATCCGATCGAGATTGGTCATGATAATCGGAGAGGTTCTAAACAGTTGGCTTGACAACAGCATCATTCCAAACGAGTCTGACGAAACTAGGCTTTCCAGAGACATATCCACGGATTTAATACGGCTTGTTCAGGATTATCAAGGACCTTACCACTCGGAAGTTCCTCTTGGTGTTCCACTTCCAACAATAAATTTAATGCCTGGGGCTTTCATACCAGCAGAAATAGCGCTTAAGCGAAATCAACCAACCAACATTGCGTCTACGTTGAATAGAAGCATCCCGGTCGAGATAAGCGCAGAAATTAGGCCTGAGTTCCCTTTGCACGAGGCACCATCGAGTCGAGTACCGAACCCAAAAGAAGATCAGTAAATAAAGGAAGAATTCTGATTTTCGTCTGTGCAATAATTTATCCAGATTTATTAGGTTCCAAAATGAGCTAATAACTTTAAAACACGTTTATGCTTAAGAGCTTCTTAATATCGAACCAACTGGAACACACGAATACTCTCCTGGATCCTACTGACAAGTTGAACGCTACAAATACATAATAATTTTGTGACTGTATCAAACTACAAAGTAATGAGTTATAACTATCAAAGAGCTAAATGAAGTTTTGGCGGTGTCTTTTGTCTGGGCCAGCTTGAAAGAGACCTCCGACGACCTCGATGATGCCCATCTATTAAAGGTTGCTCGTAGAAAGACCATTCTGTATGCTATCTATACGAGAATACTTCCAGAAGAATTCAGCTTCTGGTGGAGTTAACCAACTCGATGGGGTTAACTGTTGAATAACTGCTAGAAATCAAAAAGACCGACCAGCTTCAATTTCGGTAGGCAGGACATCAGCTGATTTTGAATGGCATCAACATGCGAATCATATGTTATTCAGTGCATAAATAGTTTCGCTAAGGAGCTTTGTGTATTATTGGTATATGGTATGCATCCTGTTTATTATTTCTTGAGTTGAAGTCAAACGGGATTAAAATAGCTGACATCCAGAGCTCTTTCACAGCAACAACTATCAAGTGCCACAATTACCGATGATAAGGCCGAAATTCAACAGACTACCGTTTCCGTTTCGACTAAAAGAAGAGTAAGGAATGTGGTTGTTGATTATATATACTTTTTCGATTGAAGGAAAAATCTGGCCTAATAGTAGAGAAGTTTCTGACGTCTAACGATGACCTATCTCTGATTTTCAAAGGCCAAAGCACTGCTATTGCTACCATCTAGACGAAGTTCTGAGCGAGCGCAAGATTCTGAAGTAGTTTCTTGCAGGAAAAAGGCAAATTAAGTATTTAAAGAAAGGCTACTCTCAAAAGCTCATCATTCATCTTCATTAAGGGAACATCAACCTGAATGCGGATTCTAGTAGCGGCTAGTCGCTATTTCTAGACATTCAACGACTAGAGAAATAACACGTGAGGTTATTGCAATCCACATGCTAAGGAGAACTTCTCAGAGCCTTAGCTAGGTTGGAAAGTTTGTAATAAGGAGTTCAAGAAAATAACTAGCCATGAAATTATCGACTCGCCCAATAAATTCTATCAAATGATCTCCTGTAAAAGCTTCTATAATTGGATGGTCTTATCGATCAATGGGTATGCCACTGGATGTGTACAACTTTTACTTTTTCAGTAATTCTTAGGCTTTGATAGTTCTAGAAGACAGAACGAAGTATCCTGAAATCGCTATCTATAAATAAAGAAGAATCCTGATATCGCCACATATAAATATTGTAAAACATTAAAAGGCGCCTATAAAGTGTCTCGATACTCAAAGAATGCCTTAATCGTTGTATACTGGAATACCTCAACTGCTCATCGTGCAGCGGTATCTTCTCGCTATTACATATTTGGTCTTTCGCTGTTGTTTGGCCTGGTCTGGCCTTCCTCATTCGAACATTTCGAGGAATCATCGGTTTTGTGTTTTTTTTTTGTGAGAAGGTAGTTAGTTTGCTAAACGGCTCGTGTGCAAATGTCAGCAAATGCAAAGGGACGGCTTGTATACGATGAGGCTTCTCGCAGAAATACATCTCCACTTTCAATCCTAAAAAGCGCTTATCTTTTCAAAGGTTCGGAACTCAAGCAAAAGCGTAGGCATCTGATCGCTAGGGGAAAAATATAGGACACACACTAGAATCGACTGGTAAAAGGAGAACTATTCTTATGCAAACGACTGTTACCACAAAAGGCTTCGAAGCCGGCGAAAAGCTAAGATTACGTTGCAGCTAAGGAACGGCTGGTATATGATGTTCAGATTTATCTCCTTCTTCTGTAAAGGGTGGATGGTTGTTCGTTATTTTCTAGATGAGCCTTCTTCATGACGAGACCCTGACATTCCCCTCTAAATTTGTCTGGGCTTGTTTGCTAACCTTTATTATTATTTGTTTCTTAATTTAATACGTCATATTATCTCTAACAGTGTATATTTAATGGAACCTACTATCCAACAAGGTAAGATAGTTCCGACGCAGAACAACGGTGGAGGCAGCTCTCCCTCTCCCTCCCGCTGGGCCAGCAGCCCATCCGAAAGGGAGACTTAGTTACAATCAACGAGGCAATCCCGAA
>JAOXNN020235834.1:0-11462 GCA_028571205.2 Hydropsyche betteni
CCGCTTCCGCCGACCGGGCGACCCGCACCGACGTGATGCTTGAGGGCATACCCAATCGCCGCTGTCCCGGTGCCGGCGAGATACGGGGAGACTCCCCACACGCTCGGTCCGGTCGTCACCATGGCCCGCTGAAGCGCCTCGGCACCGAAGAAGCCGCTCATCACATCTGCGGCGCTCATGCGGTTCCATGCCATCAAGGTTTTGACGGCGGTCACGCGAGTCGAGAACACCTTGCTCACGGCCTTGCGCGCCGTTGGTACCGTCTGCGCCATCTCGATGACCAGTTCGACCACCGGTTGGGCAGCCTTCAGGTAACGCCTGTAACCCTCGACCTGATCCGGGTAGAACATCTGGAGACCTTCGATGGTCCGTTCGGCGCTATGGAACAGGGGCCAGGGCGCCGCATCGTCCCAACCGAGGTGCATGTGAACCGGATCCGCGTCGCGGTAGGCCAGCCCGAATGAGCCCAGGTTCAACTCTTCAACGATCGGGGTCGACCGAACCAGTACATGGTCGCAATTGCAGATATTGATCCGCGCTCCCAGCGCGTCCACCGTCGAGGCACAGCCGCCCACATGGCTGCGCGCCTCAAGAACCGTCACGTCGAGCCCCGCCTTGGCCAGGTAGGCGCCGCACACAAGACCGTTGTGTCCGGCGCCGATGATGATCACCTTGGGCATTGGTAGAGCTTGCCAGGCAATCGCTCAGTCCTGACGGATCGTCTGCCTTCGGTCAGGTTGTCGAGCGCTGGCGACGCCGGGTTGCGATTCGAGCGAACCTCAATTCGGGCGCCGAGGCGCCGAGGCGTCGCTCAGCCGGCGATCCGTCTGGGTCGCCGACGCTTCGCTGCAGCAACGAGCAGGACACCTGCGCCAAGGGCCGCCGACGCGGCATACACCATCGGCAATGCATTCGCCCCGGTAACCGGCACCATCCCGCCGCCGCTCTTGATCGACACGGCGGCCGATGCGGAATTGCTGGCAGCCTCGACATCGAACACGGCTCCGCTGATGGTGACCCGGTTCGTGTAGCTGCCGTCAGCACTCGCTTGGGCAACCAGGGTCAGAGAGATCGATTGACCGGCCGCCAAGGTTCCGACAGTCCAGCGTCCGGTCGTCGTGTCGAAGGTTCCGGCGCCGGGCACCGCCGAGATCAGGCTCATTCCGTCCGGGATGAACTCCTGGACGGAGACGGCGGCGGCCTCATCCGGGCCCAGATTCTGGGCGGTGATGACGTAGCTCACCCGCCGCTGCTGGCCTGGCACACTGGCGCCCGACTTCTCGACCTTGAGATTTGCTGTGCGCACGATGGTCGCCGACGCCGACGCCGATCGATCAGAGGTGTCAGGGTCGTGGGTCGGTGATGTGACCGTGGCCACGTTCTCGATGAAGCCGGTGCCCACCAGACGAGTCACGATGGCGGCAACTGCAGAGGTGGCAGGCGCGAGCGATGCGATTGGACAGACCACGGTCTGACCCGATGCAGCGCACGGTTGGCCGCCGATGCGTGCAGAGACGAACTCGAGGCCAACGGGCAGCGTGTCGCTGATCTCCACATTCGCAGCCGTTGAGTCTCCGTCATTGCGTACTGTCACCAGGTACGTCACCTCGGAGTTCCATCGAAGTTCCGGGTTCGCAGCCCCGGCACCGTCGATTGTCTTGCTGAGCGAGAGGTCGGCTGACGCGTCGGTTGCCGTGACGGTGGAACCCGATCGCTGATCGGTGGCGCCGGCCCGGGTTGCCGATACCACGGTTGCCACATTGGTGATGTCGCCGGTCACCGCTGGGTCCACCGTCGCGCTGACGACCACCCGCTTGGTGTCGCCGACTGCCATGTTTCCCAGATCGCACGGCAGTTCGGCGCACGCACCGGCGACCGTCACGTCACCGGTGATCCCGGCCGGCATCGGGTCGTTGAGCATCACCGATCGAGCAGTCGAAGGGCCGTCGTTGCGGACCTCGATCTCCCAGGAAATGGGTTGCCCGGGGACGACACCGTTGGGACCCGTCTTCGAGACGATCAGCGAAGCCTCAGTGCTCACGTCGCTGTGGGCCACAGCAGAGAGGCTGCCGCCGCTGGATGGATCGCTCGGCGTCGGTGATGAGACCTCGGCGGTGTTGGTCAGCGAACCGGAAGCATCAGGTGAAACCATTGCGGTCACGGTGATCACCCTGCGGTGCCCAGACAGCAGATTGCCCAGCAAACACGGGAACTCACTGCATGCTCCGCTGATCGTGATTGGAGCTGTCGCCCAGACTGGGAGTTCGTCGCGCACCACCACGGACCGGGCCGTTGAAGGACCGTTGTTGTCGACGGTGATCGTCCATGTCGCCGAGGTCCCGGCGACGACAGAGGCCGGGCCGAGCTTGGAAACGTCGAGATTCGCTGTCGGATCAAGCGCGCTGTATGCCGTCGAGGACTCTCCCCCCTCGCTGGGGTCATCAGTCGAGGACGTCACGGTTGCGGTGTTTGCCAACGACATTGTCGGATCGGCGTCGGCGTCGAGCGTTGCGACCACTGTCACTGTGGCGCTCGCGCCGTCGTCAATCGTTCCGAGTTCGCACGGGAAGCCAGAGCACGAGCCTTGACTCGATGTCACCGAGACCAACTGGATACCGCTCGGCAGCGTGTCATTGACCACCACGTTTTGGGCGTCGGATGGGCCCGAGTTGGTGACGGCGATCGTCCAAGTCACGCCGCCGACAACTCCGGGGGTGATCGTGGCGGCGCCGGTCTTGACCACGGTGAGATCAGCCGCTGTCGTCACGGTTGTCGTCGTCGCATCCTGTCGATCATCGCCGGGTGCAGGAGGAGTGGTCGATGTCACGGTCGCCGAATTGGTCAAGTTGGCAGTCTGCGACGCCTCGACCTCGGCGCTGATCGTCACCTGGCGAGTTGCGCCCGGGGCGAGATCTCCGAGCGTGCAGGGAAGCGTCACGCAATCGCCGCCGATCGACGGCACGCCTGCCAACCCCGACGGCAAGACGTCTGCCAACTCGACGGCGCGGGCTACTGATGGTCCGTCGTTACGGACAGTGATCGACCAGCTGATCGGCTCACCGGCGATGACCGCAGCTGGGCCAATCTTGTCAACGACGATCGCGGCGAGCGGGCTCAGGCTCGTCGTCGATGTCGACAACAGGTCATCAGGTGTGGGGTCCGGAGTAGATGATGTCGCGGTCGCGGTGTTGACCACATCGGCGAGCTCGCCCGCGGCAACCGAGCCGGTGATGGTCACCGACGCCGACCCTCCCGGCGGAATCGACCCAACTGTGCATGGCAGCGCCACACAGCCGCCCTGCGTCGCTCGCACGCTGGTGACGGCTACTGAGGCCGGCACCGCGTCGTCGACCGTGACGTCGCGGGCAGTCGACGGACCGAAATTGGAGACGGTCACTACCCACTGGATTCCATCGATCGCGCCCGGCACCGCCGACGCGGGGCCGACCTTGGCGACGCTCAGATCAGCAGAGGCCGTGATGGCAACCGTGCCTGTGGACTCGTTCGATCCTCTGACCGGGTCAGCGGTGTTCGACGAGACGCGCGCCGTATTAGCCAGGCTGGGCGCGGCGTAGTCGGGGGCAACTGTGGCGCGAATCTTGACCGTGGTTGAAGCGCCATCGGCGAGATCACCGAGGTCGCAGGTCACCAGTTGGGCGACGATTTCGCATCCGGTCACCGGTTCGATCACAGCCGCATCGCTCAGCGCAGATGGGAGGAGATCGGAGAGGACCACCGATTGGGCGTGCGATGGGCCCTGATTACCGACGACGAGCGTCCACACCGTCTGTTCGCCTGCGATTGCATCGGAGCCTGACTTCGTCATCGTCAGATCCGCAAAACGATCGAGCGGTGTCTCGACGCTGACCAGCGCGTCGCCCGAGTCCCTATCTGGCGTCGAGGACGCAGCTGACGCCGTGTTCGTGATCGACGAGCCGAGCTGGTCGGCCCGCACATCCGCCGACACGGTAATCACTCGTTGGGTGCCCGCCTCGATGACAGCAAACGGGCAGCTGATCTCACCAATCATGGTCGGCCCCGTGCACCCGGCAGCGACGACGTTTTCCAACTGGCCAATCGGCAACACGTCGGTCACGACCACATCAGCAGCGTCCGAGGCCCCATCGTTGCGCACGACGATCGTCCACAACACCGAGTCGCCCGCGATGAATGTGGCTGGCGAGGCTGCCTTGGTGATCGACAGATCAGCGAGCCGGGCAACATCGGAGGTGACAACCGCGACGTTTGGACTTGGATCTGTCGGCGAGGTAGCCGATGCTTGGTTGGTGATGTCGGCGGCTGCGTAGGACGACTCGACGACGGCATCAACGTGCAGGTCGACCGACGACCCGGCCGCGAGCAGGCCGATTGCACACGGTACGGCACTGCACGCGCCGCCGACGACGGCTGTGCCGCTCGCGAGCCCTGCCGGCAAGATGTCGTCGATCACGACATCTTGTGCGTCAGACGGCCCAGCGTTGCGCACCGTGATCGTCCAACCGATCCTTTCACCGGCCACAACCGGATTCGGCGTGGCGGTCTTGGTCACCACAAGGGCGGCGACTTGGTCGACGGCGAGGTTTGCCGTCGCTGTATTGGGATACAGGGGCAGCGTCGGCTCCAATTCAGCAGCCTGTACCGCGACCGTGTTCGTCTGCAGGCTGCCGACAAAGTCGGCTGAGACGATGCCGTCGACCGTCATGGTCCAGGTTGCACCCACCGCCAGAAGCTGCGGCGCGCAGTCGAGTTCAACCCCCGAAGAATCACACGCGGCACGGGTATCTGTGATCGACGTGGCCACAAAGCCAGCCGGGAAGACGTCAGTAGGCGTGACGTTTGTAGCGTCCGACGGCCCATGGTTGGTGATGACGACCTCCCATCGGGCCGATCCCCCGGCGGTGGAGCTGTCGGGAATAGCCACCTTGACGACGCCCAGGTCGGCGATCCTGGTGATGTTGATCGCAGCCGAGCTGTGGTCGTTGTCCACGTTCGACTGTGGCGTCGATGTCGTGCCGGTTGCCTGGTTCGTGATTGTGTTGCCATCCCCGACCGATGACTCGACGTCGAGAACCAGTCGGATGGTGACGATTTCGTTGACCTCGACAACGTTCAGGTCACAGCTCACCACCCCGCCGTTCTCTGCGCACTCGCCTGCGGCAGCGGGCGTCACAACGGCGCTGACGAAGCGTGTCCCACTCGGCAAGCGATCACTGATCGACGTGTGCTCCGCGGTAGACAGCCCCGTGTTCGAGACTGTGATGTCGTACTCGATCCGCTCGCCGGCGACGCCAACCGGGGACACGGCGAGCTTGTCGACGGTGAGATCTGCCTCACGAGTGATCTGCGTGATGGACGTGTCGCGATTGGTGTCCGGGTCGTCGTCGGCGGTGTCAGACGTGACAGACGCACGGTTGGCCATCGAGCCAGCTGGCCGATCGGCGCCGACGAGCGCCGCAATCGTCACCACGAAGGTTTCACCCGGAGCGAGGTCCGCTGAGGCGCAGCTCACGGTCTGGACAGTGATGGTGCACTCGCCCGGCCGATCAGTCGACTGCGGCACGATTCCGGCAGGAAGGGTGTCGGTGATCACGGGATTCACAGCGACAGACGGGCCGATGTTCGCGACCGTGATCGTCCATTCGCCTGACTCGCCCGCTCGCAGTGACACAGGCCCCTGCTTCGACAACACGAGGTCGGCAACGGCAGTGGTGTCGATATCAGCAGTTGAGACATTGCTGGTTGGATCAGGATCCGGCGTGTCAGCGCTCGCTACCTCGGCGGTGTTCGTGTCGACCGACGTAGCTCCAGAGTCCACCACCGCGTCGATCACGATCGACTTGGTTTCGCCCACGGTGATGGTCTCCCAGAAGCAGTCGACATCGTTCGCCGTGACCGTGCAATGCGAGGTCGGAACAACCGATACTGACTCGAGCTGGGCAGGAACGATGTCACGCAGGTCGACATTGACTGCTTGGGACGGACCGTCGTTGGTCACGGTGATGGTGTATTGCGCGGGCTCACCGGCGAGCACAGCGATCTGCGGCCCTCGCTTGACCACTCGCAGATCGGCGGCCGGCGCATATGGGGCGCCAGCGGTATCGGAGTTGGGCGCCGAACCCGAGACCGGCTCCGGAGTTGCGGTCGTCACCGTGGCCTCATTGCTGAGCTGGCCGACCAGGGCGGGATCCGACATTGTCTCGATGAAGATCCGCACCGGAGCCGCTGGAGCGGCGTTGGGCGCGATTGCCCCGAGGTCACAGGTCACGACCCCGGTTGCCGATTCGGTGCACGATCCAGTGGTCGCTGATGCGCTGACGAAGCTCAACCCGTCAGGAAGAACGTCGCTGACGACGACCCCAGCAGCACTGGATGCACCGAGATTACGGACCTCGAGTTCGAAGCTGATCGGTTGTCCAGGCACGACGGGGTCGGTGACGATCGTCTTGTCCACCGTGACATCTGCGAGCGGCTCGACAACCGCCGTGGCCGTCGACGTGTTGTTCGAAGGGTCACCGTCGACCGTCGTGGCAGTAGCAACCACCGTATTGTCCATCGATGTCGGCAGCCCTCCGCCAACACCTGCATCGACATCGCCGGTGATCGTGATCACCACCGGCGGGGCGCCGGCAGCGAGGTCACCGAGGGTGCAGGAAACGGTTGCGCCGAGGGTGCACGCGGCAGACGGCGAGCTCGCGCTGTAGCCGGTGGCCGTAAAGCCAGTGGGCAACATGTCGGTGATCTGCACCGAACGCGCCGTCGACGGACCATTCGGGTTGGAGACGGTCACCTGCCATTGCGCGGGCTCCCCCGGCACGAACGGCTCATCGAGCGCCACCTTGTTCACTGTCAGATCAGCGCGAGTGTCGATCGTTGTCTCAGCCTGAGATTCGTTGTTCCCGGCGGTCGGGTCGTTGGTGTCGCTGGCGACTGAGGCTGCGTTGACGACGGACGCGTTGAGCGCGAGGGAACTGGCTGCCGTCACGGTGATCGAGCGGACGATCGGCAGTGACGATGGCTCGATGTCGCCCAACACACAGCTCACGACACCGCTGGCTACGGAGCAGCCCGACGGGACCGAACCGGTCAATGAGGTTCCGGCGGGCAGCGGGTCAGCTATCACGACATTTCGGGCGGTCGACGAGCCATGGTTGCGAACAAGCAACTCATAGGTCATGGTCTGTCCGGCAATCACCGACAGCGGTGCTGTTTTCTCGATGGAGAGGTCGGCGCTTGGCACAGTCACAGTCGAAGCAGTTGCCAATTGATTCCCGGTCGCTGGGTCGGGAGTCGAGGAACTCACCGTGGCTTGGTTGATGATCGTGCCAAGTGCCCCAGGGGCGACGACACCAGTCACACGAATCGTCGCCTGGCGGTTCGCCGCGATGGCGCCCAAATCGCACGGGAACGAGGTGCACGTCCCCTGGCTCGCAGCAACGGAGCTGACCGTGACCATTGAGGGAATCAAGTCTTCGACGATCACTTCGCGGGCTTCAGAGGGCCCCGCGTTCTGGACGACGATCTCCCACTCGATGCTCTCGCCAGGGACAACAGTTGCCGGACCAATTTTGGAAATGGCAACGTCGGCTGCCTGTACGACGCCGATTGTTGCGGTTGCGTTGTTCGGGAGCACCCCGGGGTCGGTGGTGGCAGAGGCGACAGCGACGCTGTTGTCCAATGTCGCCGGCGAGTACCGGGGGTCGACAGTTCCTTCCACTGTGATCGTCGTCGACGTGCCGTTCGGGAGCGTGGTCACCTGGCACTGCAGCTCACCGCCGAGAATCACGCAATCCGACACGGGGGTCAGCACGCGTGGGCTCAGCAGCTCCGGCGGCAATTGATCAGTGACGACGACGTCTTGGGCGTCGGACGGACCACGGTTGGTTACGACAATGGTCCAGGTCGTCTTCTCTCCAGCTGTCGTGTCGAGTCCGCTCTTGGTGATCTCCAATTCGGCGAGCTGCCGAAGCGGTGTGCGCACGGAGACCTGGTGATCGGCAAGGTCGACGTCATCGGTCGCTGAGGTCACCGAGGCGGAATTGACCAGCTCGGTGGCAGTCACGGTAGCCAACACGGTTGCGGTGATCTCGAAGCTCATTGATTGGCCCGAGGCCAGCGTCCCTGCGGTGCAGGTCACGGTTGCCGAAACGGCGCCATACAAGCAGCCGGACGGAACGACCACGTCCGACAGCACCCCGTCGGGCAGCCAATCCGTCACGACCACACCGTCGGCTGTTGAGGAGCCATCGTTGCGGACCGTCAGGGTCCAGGTGATCGGTTGTCCTGCCGTTGCCGGGCTGGTCGAGGACTTGGTGATCGACAAGTCGGCCAGACGGCGAACGCCGCTGGTCACCGTGGCGGTGTTCTCACTCGGGTCCGTCGGCGATGTCACCGTCGCTGTGTTCGTGATCGTCGAATCGGCGAAGTTCTCAGCCACGGTGGCCGTAACTGTGATCTGTGTGGATTCTCCAGCTGCAAGCGTCGGAATCAAACAGGGCAGCTCGCTGCATGCTCCGTCGATGGTTGGGACGCCGACACCTGCCGGGAGCAAGTCCGCGATCGAGACATCTTGGGCCGCGGATGGGCCATTGTTGTCGACGGTGATCGTCCAGGTGATCGGTTCACCGGCGACGACCGGGTTCGGTGTCGCCGTCTTGCGAACAACGAGGTCGGCGAGTTGTTCGGTCGTCATCGTCGCGTCATCAGAGTTGGGCTGCGTCGCCCCAGTCGGCTCGGGGGTTGTGGAACTGATCGACGCTGTGTTGACGATCGAGTTTCCGAGGTACGCAGGATCGACCTGACCTGAGACCGTCACGGTCCACGTCGCTCCCCGTGCGAGTGTCTGAGGAACGCAATCGAGAACCGAGCCGGTGGCAGCGCATGCCCCCCGAGAGTCGCTGATTGCGGCAACGAGGAAGCCGGACGGAATCGCATCCGCGATGTCGACCCCTGCGGCGTCCGACGGGCCGGAGTTGGTGACAGTCAAACTCCATGTACCTGCCTCACCAGCGTGAAGCGTCGTCGGTGTCACGGCCTTGGCGATCCCGAGATCGGCCTCCCGGCGCACCAGGATGTCGGCGGACGCGACGTCGTCAGACGTTGCGGTCTGTGGCGTCACCGTCGATGCCGTCGCCGTATTTCTCACCGTTGCTCCGTCTGCGACATTGGCGTCAACCAGCAGGGTGATGCGCACCGTGGTGGACGCCGCAGGTGACATTGTGCCCAGGTCGCATGAAACCGAACCGGCGGATTCACTGCAGGTCGCAAAGCCAGTGGTTGCCACG
Source organism: Hydropsyche betteni (assembly GCA_028571205.2). Classification (NCBI taxonomy): domain Eukaryota; kingdom Metazoa; phylum Arthropoda; class Insecta; order Trichoptera; family Hydropsychidae; genus Hydropsyche; species Hydropsyche betteni. Next base: position 9,282 of record JAOXNN020235834.1, read on the forward strand.
GCACTGACGAAGGACGTCCCGGCTGGCAACGGATCAGCGATGACCACGCCTTCAGCGCTCGACGCATCTGCGGCGGCAGTCACGGTGATGTCGTAGGAGATTCGCTCACCGGCGACGCCAGAGGTGGCGACAGCGGATTTGGCGACGGCGAGATTCGTCATCCGCTCGATGCTCGTGGTCACCGTGTCGCGGTTGTTCGATGGGTCATCATCGGGCGTGTCCGAAGTGACGTTTGCGGTGTTGTTCACCGGCCCGGCGGGCTGTGCCGGGTCGATGTTCGCGGTGATCGTCATCGTCACAGTGGTCGGTGAACTCGGGTCAACGGGGGCCGCAAGCGTGCCGAGAGCACAGCGAACTCGTTGAGGGTTGCCTCCGGAACCAACGACGCAGTTGGCGCTTGCGGGGGTCACCGACTGAGGCACCACGCCCGCTGGAAGCAGGTCCGTCATGATGACGTTGGTGGCGTTTGAGGGGCCGTCGTTGCGGACTGTGACCGTGTAGATCGCGGTCGTGCCCGCGACCGAGACCGAGGGCCCGGTTTTGTCCACGGAGAGATCTGCTCGCGTGATGGTGTCGACATCGGCCTTCGCCGTGTTGTTCGTCGTATCTGGATCACTCGTCGGTGAAGAAATCGTCACCGAGTTGGCGTCGGTCGACGTCACACCAGGGGTGATCGTGCCAGTGATCTCAACCGTTCTCGAACCGCCGGCGGGAATGACCGGCCAGGTACAGGTCAATCCGCTACATGTGCCATCGCTGCTCGACGTATTCAGAGTGACGGCGGTGAGATCGACTTGCGACGGCAGGGCGTCAACCATTGAAACCGTCTGCGCATCCGACGGGCCGTCGTTGTAGATGGTGACGGTGTACGTCACTGCGGTGCCGGCAATGATCGGCACGTTCGGTGCAACCTTGGTGACGCGAAGATCGGCTGACGGAGAGTACGAAGCGTTCGCTGTGGCGTCGTTCGGCGCTGGGTCGATCCCACCCTCTGGCGTCGTCGTGGTCACTGAAGCCGTATTCGACAGGGAGCCGACCCGATCCGCGTCCACCAGAGCATCGACGACGATGACGACGCCAGCTGCTGGTGCCGGGTTCGGGGAGAGGTCGCCGAGCGGACATGTAAGCGTTCCCGCTGCGAATGAGCAGGAGCCTGCAGTCGTGGTTGCTCCCTGGAAGGTCAGCCCGGCCGGCAGGGTGTCGGTGACCTCGACGGCGACTGCGGTGGATGGACCGTTGTTTCGAACAGTGATCTCGAACCGAACGGGACGGCCGGGAACGACCGGCGAGGTCACGACCCGCTTGGCAATCTCGACATCGGCAAGCGGAGCGGTGGCGGCCACTGCCGTCGAGGAGTTGTCGGCAAGATCAGGGTCACCCGTCGTCGAGGTGACGACGGCCTCGTTACTGAGGCTGCCGGTCGTCGATGCGTCGACATCACCCGTCAACGTGATCACGATCGGGGCCGCACCAGCTGCAACATCACCCAGGGAGCACGACACCGTTATGGCGATGTTGCAGGTCACCCCTGGCGGAGCGACATAGGACTGGGGCGTGAAACCCGTCGGAGCGTTGTCGGTGACCGCAACAGAGCGAGCAACCGAGGGGCCGACGTTGGTCACCGTGATCTGCCAACTTGCGGGCTGGCCAGGAACGAACGGCGTCGAGACAGCGGTCTTGACGACCCCAACGTTCGCCTTGGTGTCAAGAGTCGACACGGCGGTAGACCAATCGTCTGACGGCTCCGGGTCGATGGTCGGCGTCGACACCCGAGCGGTGTTGGCGACGATGGATCCGTAGCTCAGGGAGCTCTCGGTAGTCACCTGGATCGTGAGATCGATAGTGGCTTCGGGGGCCAGGTCGGTGGCCAGCGCCAGGCCGGTGGTCTGCGTCGTCTGCAGGCCCGCACCCACGAGCAGGAAGGCCAGGCCCGCGGCCAGCTGGCCGGCTTGCTTTCGGCATAACGTGCAGCCAGCTGGCTGCCATTGCGCCGCAGCCAGGCATCGGCAGGTAGCGCGGCAGCGCAGCGTTCGCTCGCGCCGGTGATGATGCTGGGCAGCGAATAGCTCGAAAGCGCAGTGAACTCGGCCGGAGTGAGACACGGCGGCGCTGCGGCCTGTGCCGCAATCGGCGTTGCGGCCGCCAGGAAGGCCGCCAGAGTGATCGAACGGCGCAAGGTCA
>JAOXNN020235862.1:0-11449 GCA_028571205.2 Hydropsyche betteni
ATTAAATATTCAAATCGGGTACGGGCATCGACTTTAAAATAAATACATACACATCCCGATGTTATTAACATCGGGCCATTTACTAGTTTCATAATAAATACGTTTTATCTTGCTCATTTCCCAAAATGGGAAAACTTTCTAATTTGACTGATAATCAACATATTTCGTTTAAGAATTTAAACGTGTTTTACAAAAATCGCTTCAAGATTTTTCCCCAAAACAGTAAGACCATCAAAATCGGTGTATGATTTAACATGAACAAAGTATCTTTTCGTGTGTAATTTCAAAAATTTATTTTTTACAGATAAATTCTACGATCAAAGTTACCACAGTAGTTAATAGAACATTTTTATTTCAATTGTAAATAGATTACGAGCAAGTTGGTCATCACTGACTTAGGAGAAATGACAGCGGGGATACGCAGAGGGGTAAGGGCCCCCGAGGGGCGCAGGCCCCCCAATGGGGCTTCATTAGCATAATTTAATTGTCGGCGATGTCAATGGGGCTGGGCGTTAAAGTGCGGCCGAGGACCAACGGCGGGAAAAAGTTGCCTCTGACGTGAATAATTAATACGTTTCGTTTTTCTCTTTGACAACACGGAAAAGCTTTCCGAACTCGAATCAACGGCTCTTTTTTGCATTACAATATTTTCGCGCCAGACGTTCGGATTATAAAGTAAGCTCGCCGTTTTGTGGGGCTTTCGAGAGATTTCGCTTGTCGACATTAGACGACCGGATTAAACGGGCTATTTTCGGACAAGGGAAAAAACCTGTTGTGGATCTTCTATTTCTGTATATTAATAATCTAACGAGTTTATTTTTGTTCGGATTTGTGGAAGAACTATTTATGTGGGATATTTCTGGGTAAAAAAACTAATCTAAATGTCGGCTCGATTAGTAATTGTTTTATTGTATCGATGTCGTTTCCTGAAAGTACGGTATTATATTGTTAATGAAAACAATTCTAGGAGCTCAATCTAGATTATTGTATTACATTCTAAGAAGTCGAGATTCTGAGAAGGTATTCTTCTGATTTTTAATTAGTTCTGATTTTTTTCAATCAAATGATAGAGTTACTCTTAAATTTTCTCAATCTAAATAAAATTTAGTACATTTTTTACTGAGGCTAAATTTACCTTAATTTTCATTTTCCAGTAATCCGATAATTCTATTACTAGTAAATTAAATTTTATATAAAAATTAAAATAAAAACGAAAAACTAAAAAAAAACATAAACTTTCACAATCCGACATGCCTTCAAAAAAAAAATTCCCAAAATTTACCAGTAAAAATTTAAAATTTACCGAACTTTAATTTGAGTAATTTACCGATTTAGCCGTTTCGGTAAGGTTTCGGCTTTCCTAGTTTTTACACTTCAAATTCAACGTTTCACTCTGCGAATTCGACAAATCAACAATTGATTCACAGTAATGAATTTCATCGATTACTATTACAACGATATTAATAACAGTTTCCAATAGTTGAATTCGAAATGCGAAAACTGTACTGTTTTTCGTACGATTTTCAATAGAAAGCATCATTCTTGTCTGTTTGCTTAGTAATATTTTATCGTTTGTTTGAACTCGTTCGATTTCGTCGACATTCAATATCTTTGTTACCGGAACGGGGAAAAATTGATTTTCGTAATGGCGCGACCCTGAAAATTCCCTTTGGATTCGCGTAATCCGCGCTCGGAAACTTCGCCGAGGAATTTCCCCCATTTTTCCGAATACCAAACACTCACTTTCGTGATTGAAAATGTCGCCGATGAACGGGAGGAGTCGTCGAAGACTCCATGCCACGTGTAACTTCGTCAACAATGGAGAAACATCGATTCGTAACATATAACGCGAAGTTTGTCTCGTTTGAATAATTCCAGTATAATAATATACGTATCGATCGAGTTCTCAAACTGTAATATATTATCAATATCTTAGATTTTGATGGAGAAAAAAATCGAATAAAACTAAACGAGAATGTTAATGTGCAATTTCAAAGGTCAACGAAACAGTTCATTCGCGCAAAGTTTAAGGTTACAAACTGGATTTCGTACTCATGTGCGTTTTTTGATAGTAAATTATAAAAATATTAGATAAAGATCCGATTTCGTATATAATAAAAAGGTCCATTCGCGATAGTATGCGTAATAACTTTTTTTCCAAAACTAATATTCATTTTGATTATTTTCAAATAACCTTCTCAAAATACTTTTCAATTTAAATAAAATTACAAGATTTAAACCTCGTACAATAAAATTTTAATATCATCCATCTACTTATCATCAATCGATTAACTCTCCTCCACATACAAAATCAACAATTCCGAAAGAACTGAGTGAAAACTGCAGACACAACCCACCATTTATCGATCGACACCATCTTCAGGAAACTTTCTCAAATTGAGATCGCCAATTTTCCGGATCTTCTCCATTGAAACCTGATCTAGTCACCCGAGATGGACCAATCTCGGTTTTTCGTCCCGGTCCATGTAATCACTGAGTGATGAAGGTCGGCCTTTTTGTTAGTGTATTTTTCGGAAAGGTCCCATTATGTGCGCCGAGGTGAACTTTGCACGAATTCGCTTGTGTGTTTTGAAAATGTTCACATTTGAAACTGTTTGGCTCGTGTTTCTGATGTAATTGAAATACAGCTTTGTTATGAAACGTGTTTGTAATTTTCTTGCCGCAATTTCAACGTGTACGTGATCATAGCGTCAACCGCAGAGTGCATAACGTTGCACGAGTATCGATTTTCCTCTTCTAGAACATCTAGTGAATATAGGTGATCCTCTATTTCTGATATTATGTCAATTTAAATTTTTAATTAATATATATATTAACTTATCGAATTAAAAATATTGATAGATTTACTGTTTTCGTGTTAATTAAATAAAATATTTTGTGAAGTGTAAAGCGTGAACTGACAGGATTTTTGAAATGTTAAAATATTCAAACTTTATAAAATATTATATTAATTTCAAGGAAAACTTTGTGAAAAAGGTTAATGAACTATTATAATTGTAAGAAATAAAAGAAAGTAGATCATATTGACAATGAAATATATTATACATAATTTTTCATATATACAGTACAAATTTTCAAAGTTAAAAGTTAAAGATGAAAAAAAAATAGATATTCAAAATGTAACATTAGTTATTTATTATTTTTTCTCAACTTCAAATCAATAATTTCGTATTCAAAATTAATTTTTCAGATAATTTTCCTCGAAAAAATTCCTTTCGGATCCCATATAAAGCTAAACAAAAGTTTAAGAGTATGTATCTTTAGAAATACTCTTGCCATGAAGTTTTACCCTTAATTATTTTCATAATCTAATAAGACTAATAAATAATTAAATACATATGACCATCATTAGTATCATGATATGCAATCTAAATATTTTCCGCAGGACGTGACCTTTTTAATTAACATTATATATAATATACTATTAAAAATCCCAAACTACCCTTTAACAACGTACATATGTTATTCATGATTTAAAACACAGTACATTTAATTTCAGAACGAAACGCATCTACATTAGTAAAAATAAATTTATGTGTGTATATGTCGTGTGTTTGTTAATTATGCATGCCTTTACCGCTTATTCGACCAAAATAAAAGTTTGTAAATATATTGATTGCGCATCAAAGTTCAAAACGCACAAAAGTTGCGCAAAAGTTTCTGTATCATTGAAACTATTTTACAACTCGATTTTACATTATTTTAAGATGAAAATAAAATTTCAATACAAGCGCGTCGCCGCGTACTGATTGTAATAATAATTATAATCTTCCTGTATACATCCTATCATTCAAGAAGACCACGAGAAACCACTTCAGTTATCATTTCACAGGATAATCACTGAAAAGCGGTCATTTACGTTAGGGTCACAAATACCTAAACCCAAGAAAATAATAATCGGACCAGTGCAACTAAAATAAATATTACTGCAAGCAAATGAGACAACTGGACAACGACATACATGTACATGATTTCAAACCTTGAGAGAGACAGCCACTACACCACAGAGCAACGCCAGGTACAAGTCGCTAGTACAATATAAAAAAAAATCACAACCACCATTTATATATATAAAAATGGATATTTGTATATATATTTGATTTTGTTTCATTCCAACACCATTCGACCGATCACTATGAAAATAGGCACGTATATGTATTTTTTTATGAAAAAAGTTTTTGTACTATCTTCTTTGTTGCAGTTTCCCTCCCGGTGGCGCTGCAGCATATCAACTTCTGCACCGTTCAACTAATCACCATGAAAATTGGCATGTTTATGTATTTTTTTGTGCAAAATTTATTTTCGTTATTCACTTTATTGCTGCTCTCCACCAGGTGGTACTGCAGCATACTAACTTTTATATCGGTTAACCGATCCCTATGAAAAGTTTTGACTGGCAAGACATCTACCGGGTTCAGCTAATATCCTGTAATATAGGGTGTCCCAATATGTTACGCAAGATTTAAATTTGCCGCCATTTGTGCAGTAAATTGCTAGTGACACTGAAAAAAAATACAATTGGACAGCTGAGAGGTTAGGGTTAGTAAAAATGGAGTGCTACATGATACAAAAACGTGTTTTCATTATTGAACAATTTCTCAATTTTTTTTTGATTTTGCTCGAAAAATCAGCATCCACTTGTTGATGTTCAATAATCCATTCAACGAACTTTCTTCACTGTGCATGGTCATTAGGCTTCAGTTGTTGTGTTAATTGAATTTTGTAAGTATGGAGACACATCTTTTATAAGTATACGCCTTAGAGAGCTTTTTGAAATTTTAAATTCTTGTCCACGACGCCGAATTGATGTTCCGGGATTTTCACTAACACTCTCATGCACTGTTTCGATAACATTTGAACGGTCTTTTTTTGGACGACCAGTGTAATTAGTGTCTCCAACTAATCCAGTCTTCCTGAACTTTTCAATGAATCCCTTCACAGTTGACGAAGTTAAAACACTATTCCGACTATATTTTGTACGAAATTTTCGAAACTTTTCACTATTTTTGAGAAATTGTTCAATAATGAAAACACGTTGTTGTATCACGTAGCACTCCATTTTTACCAACCCTAACCCTAAGCTGTCCAATTGTTTTTTTCAGTGTTTCTAGCAATTTACTGCACAAATGGCGGCAAATTTAAATCTTGCATAACATCTTGGGACACCTATATAACGACCATACAACATTCAAAACACTACAACCTCCATTTGAGACGACAAAAACGCTGCACACCATCAAAACATTGCGTGCCCCGACTAATGAGCACATCTCCAAAGCCAAACACGCCCACCCTCGATCGAATATCTCGCACCACCCACCACCCCAGAAGCCTCCGGAGCACACCCCAGTTCTTAACCTTCGTATCGATCTCGTCTACGTGGTGTGTGTTACGTGTTGTGTGCCGCACTCGCCGTGATATGATAACGTGACGTGTGGGCGAAAGTCGAAGAAAGCCCTTCCGACCCTTCGGAGGGTCGGGACTTCATATCGTCGTGCATTTTTGCATTTTCGGACGAGAACGCTGTCTATTTATGCGGGGGATTCAATTTGGGGATGATGGAATTTTTATTTGCCGTTGGGAACATCGTTGTTTGAATCGATGGTTTCGTGTTGTTTTAATTCGATTTATTTTTTAGTATGTTATGTTATGTAAAGGGCTTTTTAAAACCTTTAATAGGTTATAGATCATGTTATTTGAAACATTTTTGACCAAACATACCTTAGGCCAAGCGCCCACTGCGATTTGTAGTCGCGGCGATCGTTTAGTCGCGAAAATGAAACGCATTGTTTTAGGTTGAAGTGCGCCCATATGGTTTATGTTAAGTGCATGATTTTTATTTTTTCCTTAAGAATCGAAATATAATTATATTAAACGATAATAATAACTTGAAAACTATGATACTTTGGATTAAAGTGTATTTAGTTTAAAATATTCAAAATTACATAATCTATTACCTTTTTAACGATTTAAGGAGACCTTTGTAGCACTCTGTATAGAAGTTGTTTGTTGAAAGTTTCAATTCAACAATGGAAGTTATCTGGAATTTTGTGTTGTTTTAACGTTGAAATGTTTTTAATTGAAGAAAATTGTTAACAATGATAAAAACACTCAACTTTGTTGAGGCAATTTAGTCTTTTTGTAAATATAAAAAATCTCTAAGCATTCTTTCTTGAATTTTTCTTTGTAAAAATTTATATAAAATAGCCTGCGCGGATGAAAATGAATTCTCAGTATTTTATTATACTTATTATCAAAAACTTATTTACCACTTCATATAGAATACAACATTTTCAAAAATAATACAATCGAACATCTTAAATTTAATACAAGAAACCCATATTATCTTAAGTGCACAAAGTAAATCGATATGCATTCTACCGTTCACGTTTCCCTTATAAATATACAAACTATCGACTGAAACCAAATTTCATATATCTCTAACATACAAAATAGACAATTTATTATTAAAAACACAAAACATACTACGAACATATACTCGATCGAAAACATCAAACACCCTAAACATATCACTTACGCGCACAAATCCGCTTGCATAATTACCCAACGGTCCGACTCAAATTCGCATATTGCAAATCCCCCGCAGCCTCCACGCACACAACGATTACCCAACAAACACAATAAATAAACCAACGAGCTTTAAGCCCGATGGATACCTAATGCGTCTTTAATGGCAACCTTGACCCAGATGGACTCGGGTCTGAACCCGGCAAAGGTTCTATCGGATTCTCGGCCGCAATAAAAGTTTGATCCGAGGCCGTCCATATTTCAATTCGGTCCGTGTGTCCCTTTGCAGTTGTGAAAAGGGCAATCGGTGCTTTGTGGGCTTTTCGCGTAATTGTACTCGTTCGGATAATTCAGTGCAGCCTGCTCCGATGGTCTGTTATTAGTGAAGGCTTCGATTAAAATGTATGTTTTATTCATGATCGACAATGCCATCGATCGGTGAGCTCTATGCGCTCTTATACTTAATATATTTTGTTTTGTAATATTCAACGTTTGCAAGTTTATAAAATATTCAATATTATGTTAAGGTAAAATAAAAATTGGAATAATCCTTTGGTCGTTGTATCGAAGTTGAATTTTAAATATTAAATCTACAATCGCTTTATTGAAATATTAAATTTAAGTAGCAGATGATTGGAGGCAATTTAAGATCCTTAAATCTTATTTGTGTATAATATATCGCTTTGTACGCATATGCATACAATGAACATATGAATGTATTGAACAAACATATGTTCATTGATTCTCACAAAGATTAAGCGGCATGTGTCATAGATAATTGTAACTATATACAATTGACCTGAAATAATATAGAAGTCAATAATTTTACTGTTAAGCTATTTGAGAATTATAATTAAATTTTTATAGTAAATTATATATTTATATATATTATATTACGCAATGTTTGTGTAATTGGGTTTTTCGTGAAAAACACAAAAATTATTACTTTTTTTGTGAAATTCAAACAACATTTAACGTTAGTATTATTATAATTTTTCCAACTGGCGACTTCCCAACTCTTATATACTAGAATGGGCTTTTCTATGATATACAAAACCTTTAAGGTCCTTTTCAACCACATAGCGAAATTCTAATTCTATCGTTATATTGTAAGACATATCATTAAGGACTGTCATATTTGATAAACGACGTTTAAAATTTATTTTTTTAATAACATTAATAAAGAGAGAGAAAAAAACAACAAATTTTATTAAATTTCACAAAAACCGCAGTTTTTTATGTTTTTCTTAGAAAATACAATTAGACGAACATTGCATAATAGGTATATTATAAAAATTATGTATCGCTTCGTTCATGAATAAAGCAAATAATCTTGCTTTATCAATGAATTTTAACATCTGACAGTTTATACGCACTATGCACTATGGATATTTGTTTGTTTGTTTATATATATATTTGTTGCCGTTTCACTCCAACACAATTCGACTGATCGCCACAAAAATTGGCATGTATATGTATTTTTTTGTCGAGAAGGTTTTTGTATCATTAAAATAGGGTGACCATATTTTTCAAAACCCAAAACGCAACGGTCCGCAAAAAAATGTTCCCCGCCTATATAAAAAAAATTGTCACAATACGCGGCCTGCTTTATGCTTTCGTTTTATTGAATTTAAATTTTAAAAAATAACTTGATTTAAAATGCCGGATACTACCGCCAGTTTCATATAAAAACCAAGATTCGCATCATACATAAGCGATTACCTAAACACACATATAATACAAATTCAATTCAAAACACCCACCGACACACGCTACCGTCACATTTCACAAATCGCGCCATTCCAAAACACCACTTCGAGATTAAACCAAACTTCCAGAAGTTTCGGCCCCATCTTCCACATCCACGTGAGCGATGGCCCTCGCGCCAAGTTCAACAATCCGGAAAGAGAAAGTCGAAGGGAAGAAAGACACAAGCACGTACACCCCGCGGGTCGATTCTTCCACTTTCGCGTGTGCACATACACACACCTGAGGAGCAGAAAACGACCCCGGCCCGGCTCATGGTCGTAAACGATGACGATTATGGCCGGGGCGATTAGCGGGATTATTGCCGTTCGGGTAACGACAATGAATATTGCTGCGGAACCGAAGGTAGACGTATTCAAAGGTCGATTTGTACGAATGCGAAATTGTGTCAAATAAAGCCGCTGATTTATCGGTTTTCGCTCGATAGATTAATTTTTATGGGGCGGAAAGAATAGTGGTGCGGGTTATATTGGAATCCGATATCGGTTATTGAAAGTGTTCATTTTTGGGGTTTTCGAAATGCTAATTAATGAACTTGTATTGGAAAAATAATAAGGTTTCTTCGAGGTGAAACTTTTTTTGATATGAGCCGTTTTATGTGAAAGTGGCGTGAACGCTAATTTTGAAAAAAATATTAAGCCAAGATTTAAGTTAAATAATTTGGATGTTTTTTTTGTATGATTTTAACAAATAGATTCAATACATGATAATATCCCCTTGAAATTTATATAAAATATTATTGCATATCTGTTTTATTGGAAAGTAGCGTATTTTTACTTACTATTTTCGCTCGTCATCCGACATTACGTCACCTGAAATTTTAAGCGCTTAAATTAACTGTGTACTATAATCATTGACAGTTATAAAATTGTATGTACTATAAATATTATTTTCCACTATATAATCACTTGAATTCGTTCAAATCCTTTCACAAATCATCGAACGTGATCGAAAATATAACATTCTACAATTACTTTCGTTCATTTCATGGAAACATTAAACTGTGTTGAATTTGTTTGTAATAAACATACAAAAAAGATATCCATGTCAACTTTAATTTAGGTTAAGCTCATTTTTTTTTTTTCAAAATAAGCAATCACACCACTTTCATATATCATATATAAAGAATTATAACTTTCATTATAAAACAATGCGGCGTAATCAACTTTCAGTTCTAAAAATACTTTTTCTGTTATTCTGAATCCCAAAATTTTAACTATTAATTTTAAATTTGATGTCTAGAAAAATAATTTTATAACAGATTAATATCATTTTTATATATTGAAAAACACAAGATCTTAAATATCTCAAATAAAAAAAAATGGTAATACGCCACCTTCAAATATAACGGCTTATATTATTTAAAAAAAATTATGAACGTATATTCAAAGGGTATATTATTCTAATCAAATATAATACGTTTATGAATCCTTTCAGTCGACTAAATCTTCATGCAAATTGAAACGTTTAATATTTATGCTTCTCATTTTTTTCATCATATTTAAAACGACATTGAACCAAAGATTTTCAAAGAAAACACATCAAAGCCGTCGCTATAGACACGAGCTTTTTCATCAACCCTCTCGGATATCAAAAACTTTCATCATTATTCCGACATATCAGAACACCTTCAACGAAAAATATTTAAAAAAAAATCAAAAACATTTCCCGGGACGCGCAGCACGGGTCCATCGAATTATCCGAACGCCATGATAAAAGCTTGTCGCCGAAAGTTAGATGGCGGCCGTGAAAGTTAGGCAGGTGGAGCTTTTCACGTGAAATTTCATTAGTGATTCATACACAAAACAAGAGCCGGTCCTTAATCTTTCTTTTGTTCGGCCGCCCTTTGCCCCACACCGAAGGCCAGGTTCAACGATCGTATTATAATATATTTGTGCGAAGGTTATCCCACGAACTTTTCTTTTGAAAATGAGAGGCGTTGGGAAAATCAAAATCGAGATGTATGCACATTTTCTCGTTCAATCTCTTCGGGTTTCGGATGAGTCTGAAACTTGAGCTTTGTGCTGAAAGCCTTCCTGGCTCGTTTTCTTTCATTGGTGCTTTGCTCTATTGTCACTCTTGCAGTTCTATTTGCTCTGACGTGGTTTCTTCTGTAGTATTTCTCTTTTTTATGATACCGATTGAATGGGTAACACTTGCTTTCTTTAGAATGTGTCGACTTTTATATGTGGTGCCTTTTTTTGATGTACAATAATATTTTTTATATACGTACTGAAATAATTTTTTATATGAACCCTCTTCTAGTAATTTGATTGTCGTTAAAAAATCATAATAATAATTCAGTATCAATTTCTGTATTTTATTGAATTTCGATGTCGCATCTTGTCTTATGTAACACGAAAAATACGTTCAACCTTTTTTTATTGATTAATATTTTATTAGATACGTTATCACGTCTGAAAATTGACAGTTTTATTAACCTTGTATTTTATGGAATCAGATACCAAAACGTATAATTTTCTTCATGTTTACAAAGTATTATGTTTTTGTATCTATATATCATAATAACAAAATGGCAAAACTAGAACGAATCGAAAAATCGATCATTATATCCTGCTACAACAATAATACTATCATTTATTTTATAAAAGCTAAATTTTTATACAAAAAAAATCCTACTAATGCTTTCAATATAATCATATTACGTTCTTCAATAGCCACATTTAATTGTGTAGTATGTCAAAAAAAAATGATACACCGCACTTAATTTACAATAACATTTGATTACCTAAAACGTTTCTGTAAATACTCCCTATATATAATAGCGGATTTCTGTGTGTACATCTATCTGTGTATGTGTATATGTGTATCTGTCTGTGTAGATGACGCTCGCGACTTTTTTTTTTAATTTTTTTTATGATGATGATAATGATGTCAGTAACAAATGAACTGGTTTTATTAATTAAATATAAATATTCAAATCGAGCACGGGCATTGGGTAGCCTTTACCTCTGGATTCGCCTATATGTAACAAATAAATAACAAATGAACTATTTTGATTTTACTAATTAAATATTAAGTATTCAAACCGGGTAGACATTTCGAGTTCACACAATCGGGTTTTCACATTTTATCGTTTTCCGTTTCTTAACAAAACCACAGCCGATGTTAT
>JAOXNN020235886.1:0-11441 GCA_028571205.2 Hydropsyche betteni
AGAACAAATTAAAAAAGAGATTCCAATTTCAAATATCCTAAGCACCGAGATATATACGCGATTGCGAGCTGTCACAATCTTTGACAGTCCATCTATCGAGGAATTGCGATACTTATTTTAAATGACAAACTGTGGTTTTCGAGCGATATGTTGGCGTCCGTGCGTTGTCTTAGCACCAAGGTTTCTGCAAATTTCTAACATATATATATAAAAAGCGAACAATAAAATTAAAAAAAAAAAATCAATGAACAAATCAAATATCGAAAATCGATAAGAAACCAGGTCAATATTTTATATAAGGATACGAATTTCTTACCGAAGAAAGTGTGGTAGCTGACCCCGAAACCCGTGTTAACGTCATCGGAACGGAAAGGAGGACGTCTATCGCGGTTTCGATTCGTTCTTTGAAAATATTTATCGAATTTTACATCAAATGAATTAAAGTACTACGTAATGTACTTGTTGATTGTTTTGGACGTCACAAAGTGCAGGTGCCATGATGAAAATGGAAAATCGTTGAGTGCAACGTGGTGTTGTTGGCCTTCAATGAATGTGTCGTAATCGTAATCTCGTTAAATGAATGGGAAAACAATATTTAGTTATCGAGTCGAAATAAATAATGTTTGAAATCGTGATGTATGGATAGCTTCAATGTGAAAAAATTTTAGAATGTAGAAACATCTGTACCTTTTATGTTATGAATAAAAAATACTGTTCTATGACTAATGTTTTATAATAAGCCGATGACGAATTTGTATATAAAAAAATTATTTAAGGCATTCGATTGTGATGTATGATAATAATTATCAACGATAATTGTATATGTATCATAGAAAATTTTATTTTTTCATTTATTCAAAATTAAAAAATCTAGACGAATCATAAAAACATTACATTATATGATTCATATAAATAAAAAAATAATAACTACACTAACAATGAGGTACAATTTAAATAGAAAAGCAATAAAACATTCAAGTATGAATCAAAATCACAGAAGCGAATCGACAAAAACGTCACGAACGATATCAACATCAAAATTACAAAATATCGATTCATAAATCCACGACATAAAAAATTGGCAATTATAACTAAATTGAGACGACCACGAATGACATATCCGCAATTACTAAATACGAAAATTCAAAAAAAAAAAATAAGTATACATCACATGTACACCACATGTAGCTATTTCGAAAACAGTTCTACGAAGACGTGGACAAAAGCGGAATTGATCGAGATAAACGGGAAATTTTGAACAACGATGTGTGACCCATCCAACGTTTGTACCAATTGTGAAACGGGAGGGGAGTTAATTTACATTTTTATTAACATCTCATTTAATAAAACGATCGGCTCGTACGTGGGAGTATGTATGCATTGTGTGCGAGCTTTTTTTGATAGTTGTCGATATTGTAATTTTTAATCGCGTATTCGATAATTAAAATTATCATCATGATAAAAGCGGATAATTTTTTAAATTGCATATTGTATTTTCAATTGTTAAATTTTTACTATTTATGGATAATTATTGGTAGTGTTAATATGGAGATTAATCAATTATTTATATACGACAATTTAATAGTTTTTTTTCTTTGATTCAATTGTTAAGTGACTTATAGTATGATCTTTAAATAAATGTGATTGTATATTATCATTCCATTATTCGAACTCTTCAAGTTGAGTTAACTTATTCGTATTATCGTGTTGTAAGTAATAAGGAAAAATGGTCGAATTTCCGATAATATTATAACATTATGTAAATATATCAGAATGATTAAATTAATACATCAGAAAGGCCTTGTTTCCGAACGAATAGTAATTTATACACCAAAGATTTTTTTTATTTTTCAAAATAATTTGGAGACATTTCAAATGCCTTATTTATTCAAAAATCATGAACAAATACTAAACTTAAAGAATAACCAGGTTAATGTTTTGAACACGCTGAGAACCAGATCATAAAAATTAACCATAATAATTATGGTCATTCATATAAACAAAAAAACATATTATATAATTATAATACAAATAGAAAATCTGAAATTTTCTGAACAAATGTTAACTTAAACTAGGGAAATTTCATATTATCATTGTTGATATTTCGTGTGGTAGTCGTGTGAGGAATTTATTATGAAATTTTTATCCTCCATTTTATTTGAATAAAATATAAGCAACTCAAATGACAAAACCGCAAACCGCAATTTGAAACGTCAATCTAAAACGAAGAATTGATCGTGGATATGACATTCGTACTGAAATTTCAATTTTGCAATTAAAGAGAAACATAAATCCAATGAATGCGTTCGTTAAGCCGAATTAAGTTTTTTTAGAAATTTTCCGGTATTTTACAAGGTTTATTTCCGTAGTTATAAGTAAAAGTTATCAGAAAGGTTTTTTCTTGAAGGATATTTGAAAAAAATAGCTTAATTGCTTAAATTAAAATAATTGTGTATTCATTAACAATGTTAGGATAAAGAAATTATTATTTGAAAACCCTATAAAATAATAAAATGCTTCGCTTTTAGATGAACTAAATTGAAATTTCCAAATTTGATAAAATGATACTTTTATTTATTCTTTGTAAAAAAAGGGCAATGTGATTTAAAATAATTGAAAAATTTGAATATAAAAGTGAAATACAGTAATCTCCTCTATAACGTCCCCATCCCTATAAGGTCTGCAGCGTCCCCCCTATAACATCATTTTTTTCAAATGCGTTTAAATTCAATTTTTTTAATTTTTCCACGAATGTATTTGAAAAAACAATTAACTCGTAAAAATATCCCGAAAAAAAAAAAGAAAAACGAAAATGTTTCATTTATTGATTTTCCAAATTCCCCCCTATAACGTCGAACCTATCTTGACGTCACAGGGGGGATTACTGCATTATTCAAATGATCGTTTTCATAAATTTTCCTAATACATCGAAAAAACCAAGCAACGAGAAATTTTAACACATCCAAGAACTTTCACATGACAATACATAAGCCGATTTCACTGCCACTTAAAAGATCGAGACATACGAAATCTCGCTGCACCGGAATTGGCTCATTGATACCCTTCGGGACGTATTTCAGAAACAATGACCCAACGGGCCAAAAGCATTTTGCAACAATGCAACGATGCACCGACCCCGCTGCCAATGATCGATAAGTTGAAGAAATCGAACATGAACAAAAAAGGAAACAAGATATGCAACGATCGCTTAACGAGTCGGTTTAACATGTGTTTGTGTTCGCTGGTATTTTTATATTTGTGAGAGATAGCGTATTTTGATATGAGAAAATGTTTCGGGGAAATTACCAGTGGTTTTTTTTTTTAATATGCACGCGTAAGCAGTGTCATGGACTGTGATGTAATTCCGTTTCCGTTTATTTGGTAAATGTATAGATGGTGATATATTAAATGCTCTGTATATTGTTAAAATGCATTTGCATTGCAATTGTGACAAGATTAGTAGAGCAGTAGTCTGCTTCGTGCGTGTTTAACTAACTATTGATAATCTTATCTTGCGATTCGAATAGTTCCAAGAATTGGTTGGGTTGAAAACGATGTAAAAAAAAAATAAACACTCGGTGTGAAAATAAACGAAAATATAGTCAAATATTGATTTGATTTTGAACAAATTGGAAAGTTTTAAGTATTTTAGGAAATCGGTCTATTTTTAAAATTTATTATTAAACTCTACTCGTATTTCGCAGATAAAATCAAAATAGCTATATAACGATTTGACATGTTTCAAATTGTTAAATAAAATAATGCAAATTATTAATATTATATCAAAATTCAAAGAAAAATTAAAAAATCTACGAATCGCATATTATCATATAAATTATTTTCAGAGTAATTGACGATACGAAATATTATCAAATGCGACCGACAAATAAAAATCTTATTACGAATAGCCATTTTTATTTTGCAGCATTCGCAAATTAACCACAAATTATCACATTTTTTTTGATACATTAATCACTAAAATTAAAAAACAAAACTTAACGTTTTATTATAAGCCAATAATTTTATATGAAACGTTTTTGTCTAAATTCTTTGCATGAACAAACAACTTACGATGCAAATCAATTCACATAACTAATTTCATACAAAATATTTATATAATCAAATACAAATTTCATTTTTAAAAAAACATAATAATACAACGAATTCGCCACAATAAAATACCAAAACAATTCGACTTTGAAACAATCTACTTTTTTGTTCATTTCTAAATTAAACACGACAGATAAACCACACACACACACACAAGGATCACACTAGGCGCGATTCGTTAAATCATCCAGAACGCAATTAACGAAGATGATAGTCAGAATAATTGAGTTCGTTTATCTACATTGAACAAAGCCACGTCGCGATAAAATATACAAAACGCAAACACGAAATGACAATTGCGGTCAAAGCTGGACCCCAAATAGGTCGATGGGGTCTTCCCCTTCGTAACGTTTGCATCCCATGGTGCAGAATGCGGGTTTGTGGTGTGGTGAAGTCATAGATTATTGGATGGTGAAAAGTTTTGTGGGAATACGATGTGTGAAGGATCGATTTATGATAGTTTTTATATTGATTTTCAGTTAGTTAACAGTTTGAATGCGCCAATTGGGATCCACCAATCGTCGAAGTTTAGCAATAAATTACGTAGTCTATTCATGAATTGAGGCACCGTTGACTTGAAAATATTCGATATTTAAACTCATCAAGAATAATAATGTGTGAGAAGATATAGCGTACGATGAATTTCAGTTAATGAAATCATATGACTTAACAGTACACGCATTCCCCGATTTACACGGTAGATACATTCTGCGATAAACCGCATAAATTGAAACCGCGTGAAAAAAGACTACCAACCTATACAAAAACATATATTTTTTTAAAAAGTCAAGTATAAAAAACTACAATACGCTTATACAATTACAAATCTCATACTGATTTATTAGTGAACTGCAAGGAGGGAAGAGCGACGAGAGGGATAAATGGTCATTGTTGTCATAAAAATGGCAAGACACACATGGCCGTTGATCTTATCTTATTAAGGTTCCATAATAAAATTAATTAATATACAAATTCAAAATAAGCCTATTAAAAAAAAAACTCCTTTAACCGCACAAAACGAGTACTGCGTAAATCGGGATATGGATACAACTTTCATAAGTCATTACTCATACGAATCAACTTCCCCTATTTCCCAATGACTAATCCTGAAAATCCCAACAGTCAAAACGCGACCTTCATTCCACACACGATATCATCGCATCCACCATTTCGAATCCGCAACAAGAACATCAATTGGTTCATTGACACTTCGACGCAACAACAAAACCGCATTCCCCGTAAATAATGGACATTACCAGTATAGAACACGCACTTCTGAAGTTCTGAACAAATAAACAGTTTGTTGTGGAAAAGATTCAGCAAACAAACACGAGTTTTCTGCAAATATACAATCAGTGCTTTTGATTTCGATAACATCGCGGATCGTTCTGGCACGCTTTCAACTCGCTTATTCGATTCCTACGCTGAAAGATAAGTTTGTTTGTTTGTTTTATGGTGGATTTGCAATAGTTTAACGATCAATGGATCGATTGTGGCGGAAATTTCTGAAATTTCAGTCGGAACTTTCGAATTTCTTGCTGTTGCGAAATCCGCGGGTTGCCAATTGTCCGATCGGCGATTCGTTTGTATGATTTGAAAAATCTTTTTTTTCCGGAACAATGAAGTCTTTAAAATGATTGCCGTTTTTAAAAGTAAATTGCAACCTTTGGATAAACAGATAACTGTGAGAAAATTTTATTTACTGCGTATAAATTTTATAAAAATATTAAATTAAATAAGCACGATGATTTTTTATCCAAATATAAGCATTGATTCTATTAAAATGAATAAAGAACTATGATATTTTTCCAATATTTAACCTGACTAAAAACTTAAATAGATACGACAGCACGTTATCAGTAAAAATAATCTAACCGAACTAATCTTTTTAATGTAAGATGTAAGATACTTCTTTAGGCACGTTGAATATCCAAATATAACTTTTTTTAAATATTATTTTAAATATGATTTCGCAAAACTAAATACATTACAAATTCTATAATTGAATACAACATGTGCGTATCGTTCCACTGGTATCTGTCTATTTATAACAAAAGCACTTGCGTAAATGCCAACTCTACACTATCAATAAAAACATTTTCGTCAAGAATAATGAATTAAGTATTCGAAAATTCGTATATATAATTGCGAAATTATACAAAAATATTCGGAAAATAATAAGTATTAATCTTTGGATCATGTATAAAAAATCATCCTTTGAACGTACAAACTTGACGGAAAAAAAACATAATACTTAAAAATGCTTTCAACAGGCTAATGTACATACGTACATTTAAATTATGTTACGAAATTATAAATTAAACGAATCACACTGAAGCATGAATTGATCGAAATGCGCGGAGATTATAACAATGAACTTTCGGAACAAGTTTCTTTGTTAAAAAACATTTTTCATACGAATAAAAATCCTTTGACAATTTAAAAAATACAATACGAGACGAGAACGAATGAATAATGCGAGTAGTGAATAGTACACAAACGGCCAAGAAACGAGACGTCAATTAACGGGACCAAGTACCTGATGTTCCGCAATAAACTTAAGGAATGGTTGATGCAGTTGGATTCATACAAGAGTCCATCTTCTATCTACCGAAATTATAAATGCCTTCGGTGCCTTCACACCTGAATTGGGCCACCGAAATCACACCATCAAACAACGCGAAAACGAAGAGCAACGTCCAATACGAACGGACGCTCAAGACTGACGCAAACCAAGCCGAATGACATACGTCATCAGCGTCCGTTTCACTTCTGTGTAAATAAAATATTGTTTTCACATTTAAGTTCTAGTGGTTTTCTTTGAAATTTTATTTTTTTCGATTATAATAATGTTTATTATGTTTGATATAAATATTAGTTTATAATATAAACGATGGTGGGATTATGATAAATTAATAATTGCATCAAAATTTATTGATTAATTTTATTTATTTAGATAAATTTTAAGTAGAATATGTCTGTTAATTATTGAAAACATGATGTAAAAGTGATAAAATCGTAATCATATATTCGTCTAATTGTCGTATTATGGCCAAAAGTTTTCTACGTGACGTTCGTGTTACGCATACATATGTACCGAAGTTGACAGTTGTGAGTTGACGTTTACTTAATTTCGCATAGCAAAATTGTTTTATTGCGTGTGATATTTTCTTTTAAATATATCATTTAATTTTTTGTGTAATCGTTATGGACGTAGAATTAAAAAATCAAACTTCAGAATCTAACGCCAATATGACCTACAACGCCAATCGTATTGCGTTACAAACAATGAAGGAAAGGTGTTATTGGCTTCAGAATAGACTCACTTCTGTCGAAAAAGAAAATGTACAACTAAGTATTCAGTGTAGCAAATTAAAGAATAATAATACTAGTTCAAATACTGCTTTAGATTCATTGAACGCTAGTATTGCTCAACTCACAAAGGAAAAGTCGCATCTTGCCCATCACATCTTTATTGTAGCTTGTGAAAACAAAAAGTTATGGTCACGTTTATCACAATTGACCAAAACTGATTCTATAGAAAAGGGGAAGAAGAGTTGTAAAGCGGATGTAGATTCATCGACTGAAAACGTTGAATTTACGGCTCCTACTTTAACCAGATCTCAAACTTTTACTCATTGTAAATCCGATCCAAAGTTAGCTGTTAAGTTAGAAGAAGAAACTAGAGATATCAAAAATAGTTTAGAAGAAATATCTTTGAAACTGATTAATAGTTTTTTGTTGGAAAAAAGTGAATTAGTTCATCAATATGAGCAGATGGTAGAAATGCAAATGAATTATGAAAAGACTTCTAATGATAGTTCTATTGGTTTTACATATTCAGATGATTATAACAATGAATCTTTGGCTGCATTAAAATTACAAAAAGAAAAAATTTGTGATCTCAAAAAAATGGCCTTAGAACAACAAATGGAGTTAAAAGAGTGCCTGAATAATTTGAAATTGTTTAAATTAGGTAATTTATTCCCATATGGTATATTTTTAGAAAATTTTTCTTTTCTTATTTCAATTGGATTTGAAAATGGATAAATAATTTCATTATTGTTTTTGTTTTATTTTTGTAGATAAAAAAGAATGTAATAAATGCAAAAATCAGTCAAAAAACTTGATGGCAGTCTCTCCCCGGACAGAAAGACAGGACACAACTTCTTCAGATGCCGGATTACATGATAGTTCTACAAAATGGGCAACGGCAACCAGTTTGATATCATACAATAATGATATATTAGATAGATTACCACCTTCTAATGTTCCTGGAAATAACACTAAAGAAAGTGCACAGAACATTAGCGATACTAATGTATATTTTGATCCACCCCCATTATTTTCATCCCAATCAAAAAACGAAAGCTCGAAAAAGAATCCAAAAAAGATATGTCCAATGTGTGGGAAATATTTTACTCATACTTCTTTTGATGAATTCGAGCTTCATGTTGAAAGCCATTTTACAGCTGATGAAGACTTCAATTCGATAGGTGAGAATTTTGATATGGTAGCAAATTCTATCGGTAATAATTTCAATTAATGTTAACTTAAATGTTAGGTTCAAATTTTCTTTTATTTAATGTAAAGAAACCTAAAAGTTAACTATTTTTTATTTCAACTTAAGATTTTGACCACTATGTCTGTTAGTGCCTTAAATTGTAAATATAAATTATAGCTTCAATATGAAATGATTTATTTAGTTAAATGTTTTGTTATGTCAAAACTTTTATTTGTTCACTGTATTTTTGAAACATTGCTTTTTGAAATACTTTTCAATTCCTATATAGAGAATTCCTATGTAAAGATAGTTTTTGTGTAGTAAAATTTAAATCATGTCTTAAAGGATTATTAATAATTGAAATTTACTTGTGTAAAGATTCAAAGAATCTCTCTTTAATTAAATTAATTTCTTTTGAGTCGATCTATCATTTTGAAGTTACTTTATCATGCATTTTCATGGAAATTTTTCAATGGTGCAATTTAGATTAATAATTTAGTATAGATTTCAATAATCATTGTATTACATATAATTATATTTTGAAATAAATGTCATGAGCACATTCCAAGTATAACTATTCTTTTTATTGTAAAATGTTCATGAATTTATCCCATTATCATTCTCCAATACACTATTTTTTTCAGATGAGCCATTTAAAAAGTATACACATACATGATCGAGTTCATTTAATGCAAAACAATATACACTACATTTAAAATGCAATAATTAAATATTTTGTGGGTTTCTAGACTAGGAAAGATCTGTAGGTTTGACTTCAGTAGATGTTGCTGGTTGTTGTGTAGTCTTTTGCATAAGATTTTTACTGAACCATGACGGTCTAGGCTTTTGCATTTCGATAATACGTTTTCCTTTCCAAAATTCTTCAGGCTATCGAAAGGTATAATATTTGTCAGTTTATATAATAAATAAATAATGATAATAGATTTTTTTACCTCTTCTAATGTTTCACCCTCATAAAGCACAATAACATCTTGTTCAATAGGATTGAGTCCCAAATCAGCTTCAATTTTTTTCTGCATTTCTTGAGTTTCTTTCTTTATTCTTTCATAACAATTCGCTAAAAAAACAATCGATAATTTATGTTTATTAAAATACTTTTTTTTGAAATACTGGAATTTGTCCAGTTAATAAAAATTTATGTGATTGAAATTCATAGCTAAAGAAACCGATATATATATAGTCTTCTAATTTTTACGTTGAGATATATCTGTTCCAAATAGTAATGCTTATTGAATCAATATGTACTTACGACATAAACGCGTTGCATCGTAATCAGCACCGCAAGTATTGCAAGATATCAAGTTAGATTTAGGAACTAACATTTTCCAAATATATTTTGGGTGTCCGAATTTACGCATCATACGTTTTTCGATAGTTCTTCTAGATTTTGGAACTGCATATAAAAATCCATCTCCGATAATGTCTTTCAAGGAAAATTTCCTATTATTATCGTGACCAACAGGCGAAGCCAATTCATTGCAACAAATAGCTGAAGATCAAAAGATATGCTGTAAGTGGATCGAGCGATTACAACAGCTCATAATACAAAATTAACATGTCAAATTATTTTATAGGTTACATTAATAATTTTTTTCGGAAACGTTACCTGGGGGAGGAAATGGTCTACCAAAAAGCGAGGATAAAATGGCATTTTCGAATTTCTGCACTGCAGCACGTAAAGTGCCGAGAATTAAAGAACTGCCGACCATTTTCCACTCTGAACGGAAACGTTGAAGTTGAAACGATGTGCCAAAACGAAAACAGACTGTCAGGAAAAATTTTACTAAAAGCGGTGCATGTCATATAAGAGGATACTCACCATGTCATGAATAAATTCTAAAGATGTATTACACTAACTGTAAAAAAATTAAGTAATTCATTAAAATTTTGTTTTTTCCAATCAATAATTCGATTTATTCGTAAATATTACGTCAAGCAAAATTAATTTAACAAATATGTAATTTTTTTCACAAATAATATTTTCATGCTGTGGTTTTGCATATTTCATTTATTTAAAACTATTGAATAAAAATGAATTGAAGTTAAAAATGTAATTATTGATTATTAAATGTTTTGTTTTTTATGTTAGTGTAGTGCCAGCTGCGAACAATTTTGGTAATTTTCAGGTTGTATACTCGTTGGTCTGAAATTGAAATAAAACTTTCTAAATTTCCATGCTGCTTGTGGGGCACCTTTATGGGCTAAATTTGAATGTAAATTTTTGAATTATTGAATACATATCATGTTCAATTACCGGTATTCCAAATAAAAAGATGATACTATTGTTGAAAAAAGAAATGGCAAAGGTGACAATTAACGTCGCAAATCATTTCGTTGGTAGCCCTGCAAATACACACAAACGCTTACTAACGCATACGCATACGTTAAAAATGTCGAATTTCAAAATGTTTTTTGAATTTCAAATTCGCTTTTGTTTCATCTAATTGTAAGAAATGTCAAACTGACATTAGAAACATCAAACTATGTCAACATGCAACACTGGCATGGCAACACTGGCTTGTTAGTTGACGTTAAAATACACATTATCTGACTTTGATCAGTTAAATCATATTTCCATTGTTTCAGACGAAATAACTATGTGGATTAGACCTAGGGTTGCCAACATTTTTTATAGCACTTTAGCGAAATATATTACTTTTCAAACTAAGCCATAAAAAATATAGGACACTTCCAAAAAAAAAATATATAGGGCACTTCTAAAAACAATATATTATAGTATTTTATGAAAAAGGCAAAAGATAAATATTCAGAAGAAAAATTCATAGGGGGGGGGATTCAATTTTCT
>JAOXNN020235895.1:0-11441 GCA_028571205.2 Hydropsyche betteni
TGTTGCAAACTCTGGCCGATACTTCGCAAACAGAGTCAGGAACGGATCGACATCCTGAGTGCTGACGGGGCGACGACAGACCTTCTTCAGGAAGCGGGTCAGCACCTCGCGGCCATAGATTTGCTCGTCACTCTTGTTGTCGCTGGCGAAGAAGATCTCCGTGTGAGATTTTGGGGGCCACTGCTCGTAAAACGGAGCGCTGATTTCGATGTGATCGATCAACACCTGCAGGGAGTCTTCTCCACCCGACGCATTGGAGATGTTGCGAATGTGCAGGAACTCATCCCGCCTGGGAAAGGTCGTCTCCAGGTGGCGGAACGGGTTCCGCTGGATATCGCTCAGTGGGATATCGAAGTGAATCCACTGCGGGTCGTCAGCGGATGCCGTCACCGGGATGTCACGCTCGCTGATCGCCTGAGAGAAGTTGGCGTTGTTACTGGTGTGAGCACTGAAATTCAGTCGCAGGCTGGCGTACTCGTCGGGGTTCATCGTCGACCGTCCCGCTCGAATGCGAACTCGCATGATCCCTTCATCAGGAAGAAAGCGATCCAGATCGAGCTTCAGCTCGTTGTTCCGAGGGAGTACCAGCACCACAGGCGAAATCGGCGGCATTTGCCCGACCACAGCGTCAGTCCGAGGCATCACCTTTCCAGCGGCAAACGGAATGTCCTCTCCGGTCTCACGATGGAAAAGCTGCTGCTGATTGCGAGGCTTTCGCTTCTTCTCCGACTTCCCGTCAGCGGCCTTGTCATCCTGCTTTGCTCCCGCTTTTGCGAACTCCTCCGGCATCGAGATGGTGTAGGTGACAGCCTGCGGACGCTCACCAGTCACGGTGGCCCGCTGGAGCGCATTCAGCCCGATCTCGCGATAGGTTTGGAACTGCGAGACCGACATCTGCAACAACTCGGAGCTGTTCTTAAAACCGTCCTCAGAAGCGGTCTCCGGCGGAAGCTTGTTCGGAAGCGAATACGGTAACCCAAGCAAGTCCTGCAGAGCGTAGTTGTATTCGTACTGCGTCATACGACGAAAGGACGAATGTCCGCCGGTCGCACGCCGCACCCTGGAGGCGCGTTGAATTTCGTCCGCCAGCCAGTCAACCAGTCTGCTGCGATCGCTGTCGCTGAGTGCTTTGGCTTCGGGTGGAGGCATTTCACCGTTGCTAAGCACCGCCTGAACTTCGAGCCACCAGTGGGCATCTGGACCATTTGCCAGATCAGGGTTCAGCGTGTCGATGCGGATATTGCCTTCCACATGGTCCGGCCCATGACACTGCACACAGGTTTCCTTCAGCACAGGTTCCACATGCTGCTTGAAGGACGCCAGACTGTTCTTTGACGGATCCTCCGCAACCGAGGACACAATCTCTCGCTGCTGCCGATACCTCGACCGCAGAGCCCCTTCCGTCCTGAGCTGCTCCAGCGTCAATGACGCGCCACCATCCTGAGCCACCGCAGACTCTGCACCAGCGGTGAACAGCAGACACAGCAGACTTGCTCTCAACCAACCGAACCTTCCTTCGCCACCGGGTTTACCCCGGTGGTTTGCCGGCCTTTGCACTACCCACGTTGCATCTGATATTGGAGCGCCAGTAGTGCAAAAGCCTCTTTCCACCGGGGTAAACCCGGTGGCGTAGTTGGGTTGCGAGCGGCTGAATCTGACAACGTCCTGAACGTTCATAGTCCGGGGACTTTCCAAAACAATCGGCAGCTGGGAATGAGCCTTGGCGAGAACTATCGAACTCGGTGGGATCCGAAGCATAACAGGCCAATCACCCGCCCCGAATCAACTCACCCGAGTCAGTACAGCAGACGAGGGGGCGATTTCTGTTCACTTCTTTTGACATCTCACGTGGCGAAGAATAGGGACCTACGTCAATGGTTTTCCAGATTGACATGCCCTCAAGTGAGCTTCGTTCGCGTTCATGCGTCACGAAACGCATTAGTGAGGTAAAGCTCAACGCCTCAAAGTCATGCCAAAAGCGGTGCGCTGCCGTACCTGGCTCACATGTTGATTGAGATTCCCGCTCACTGAATCTGTATTCAGGAACCTGAACTCGTTTGGGGCCAGCAGGTGTCGACGGAGGTGGATCCAAGAGGATTCGGAGTTGCTGCAGGTCGGTCAGACGTTTCCACGGCTAATGAGACTCGTCGTAGTTCATGTAGGAATTGGCGTGCTATCTCGCGCGAACGGGCATGCCGCCGAAGTGTGTGCGAGTCGTGCCGACGTTGGATACCGACAAGGGCGCAGGCGACTACGTCGATACAGGAACGTTCGACGGTGTGGCGCCGGACGCTGCCGGCATGTGGCGGCTCGACGGTGAGTTCCGTGTTGCTGACGGCTACGTACCGGAAGGCGGCGGCACGGTAGTGCTCACCTGCGTCGACGAGGGTGGTAACCCGCTCGATGAGACGCCGGTTCCTTTTCTTCCACCGCTGACGCGTACTCCGGTTGCCGTGCAGCTCGGCGACAGCTACGCGGCCGGAGTCGGGGCGGGACTGGCGTCCTTTGCGGGGACCAATCCGGGTGTCAATGCTCCTCCCACCAACTCGTTCTTCTGTGGCCGGTCGAGCCTGTCGATGATCGCCCAGGCGTCGGGGCGGATCGGGTTGAGCGCTCGAAACGTGGCCTGTTCCGGCGCTCGTTCGGAACACATCCTCTCGCCGCAGCAAACACCGCAGAACCCTCCGCAGATTGACCAACTTCGAGACATCGCCGTTGCCGAGGACGTGAAGTTGATCGTGGTAACAATCGGCGGCAACGACACGTTCTGGACCTCTGCGGTGGCCGAGTGTCACTTCAAGTTCATGTTCGACGCCGCCAGCAGCCTGCTCAACGAGGTGTGCGACTTAAGCGCAGAGGACATGACCGCCGGCGTCGCCGGGCATGTCGCCAGCGCAGTGATCACGATCACCGCAATGATGAATAGCCTCACGGACAAGGAAGGCACGCTGCTCTATCCGGATGGGATGGGCAAGTCCTACCGAGTCATCGTCACCGGCTATCCGTCGTTCCTGCCGCCAAACCCCGTCGCTTCCGAGGGTTCGGAATCGGGAGTTTTTTGGCCCGAAGCGGTTCGTCGATACAACCTGGGTTGTCCGCTCAGCGTTGCGACGATGAGGGAGCTCAGCCGCGGAGCGGCTCTTCTCGGGGCGGAAGTGCGGTCCGGTGCGGCCACGGCTGGCGCAGAGTTCCTCGACCTTGAAGGTGCGCTCATCGGCAACAGGCTGTGTGAGAACAGCTCGCCTGCGGATGACTTCATCGTGCCGCTCACGGTTGGCACACTTCCGAGCAACGGTGGCTCATTCCTGATGGGTCTGGAGATCTTCGGGTCAGACAACCTCGTCGGTGTCTTTCCCCATGTCCTCCGCAATGCGCGAGCGCAAATGAACGAGGACCCGACGGCGTACCTCACTCAGCTTGATCAAGGGAGCTGGTTCGCCAACGCCTTGAAGAGCTTCACGAACTTCAACTACTCCGGCCAGAGCCTTCACCCGACAGGCAACGGCTACTTCAACATGGCGATCTGTCTGTTCAACGCCTGGACGGAAGGCGTTGCTGGCTACCACGGTTGCACGAGCGGGGCGGACGGTGTCCTGAGCTTCCCGCCAGCCACCACCGGAACCACCATTCTCCCGCCGTCGCAGATCGTCAGAGTCATCGAGTATCGAGGAACGTTCAATGTGGGCGTCTTCCCGGTGCAACAACCGTCCGGGGTCAACTGGTCCAGCCTGGTGCCGGTTCCAGGAACGATCAACCCCATTCCCTTCACGCTCCCGGGAGGCCCGTTCTCCACGTTGAACTCCTGGCGACAGTACGCGGCGTCGCTGAAGGGGAGCTGCAAGTTGAAGTACCGCGGGGAAGCAGTTCCCAACGGCGGATACTTCGACTCAGGCTCGCCAGTAACTCCGAGTTGTTACGAGCAGGACTCTCGACGGCGCGACTGGCCGGTCGAGTGGGCGGAGATGGGCTTCAGCATGCTCTTCACCGACCCGGCTACTGGCACCAACGTGTTCGCGCGGATCAAGGTGTACGACACGCTGCCCACCTTGCGGTACCGCGCTACATACTCCGGCAGCGAGCACGTGTTGAGCCTGGCGCCGCTCGCCGACGGTGTCACGCCGGCGCCTCTCCCGATCGACCTCACGCCGTGGGACAGATACGACAATGCCACGGCGCCGAACACTACTGCGTGGTCGGCGCTTCCGGCGAAGACATTCGACAACCCGGGATCGGACTGTCGCTTCACTGTGCTCGGCGGGTTGACCCAGTGGTACCAACCAACGGTGCTCCAGCAGGACCTGAGCGTGGATTGTGTCGAGATCCAATCGTCGGTCGTCAGCAACCGCTTCACCCTCTACTTCGACACGACGATCGCAGGCACTCCGACGCAGGTCATCGTCTACGGCGATTACGCACCGTGCGCCCGGCCGGTGACATGGTTCGATGGCACACTCGTCACGCCCACGTTCGACAGCGTCAACTGCAACGTGGCGCCGGTGCCGGCAGGCCAGGTCGGCTCGGTGCAGGGCCAGCAGTACTTCATCGACGGAACTGACAACTGCCCACTTGGGTATCCGATGAGCTACTCCGGTGCAGGGTGCGTGATCGGCGAGTTCGACACATCCAACGTCAGCAACTACTACCTCGAAACTCAGTCCAACGGAGCGCTGTGGTTGTGGTTGTGGCCGTCCTCGAGCTCTGGGAAGGCATCGACTCTTCGGTGCCCTGCGGGAACCGTCATGGTGACCAACTCCTCGCAAGGAGGGGCGCGCACGTGCAAGGTGATTCTGCCTCGGAACTACCCGGTCTCCAGCGTCTTCCTGGGCACTCAGCCGGGTGGCTGGGTGGCGATCCTCATGCCGGGCACGACGACGTGCACGACTGGCGTGCCTCGGTCGACCCCGAACGGCATGAAGTGCTTCCTCGGTACAGCCCCGGCGGGGACGAGGCCGTTCGTGCTGAGCGGGACCTTCTACTACGTGCCGTAGCGGCATGGCGTGAAGGTTGTCGGTGGTTCGCCCGGAGGAATCGCGAGCCGTCTTCGGGTGCGAAAGAAAAATGTCAGATCCGGCGTCACGATAAACAGAGAGTGACGTCCGAAAGCAAGAGAAAAGTGAAGGGCGGAAATCACATGCATATGAAAGCCAGAACCGCGATCGCGCTTGCGGTCGCAGGATTGTTGACATCGGCGGTGGGGGTGGCTGCGCCAGCGGCCGCTGCACCCGGCGATGTCAATACCGAGATCGTCGTCGAGATCTACAAGGACGGCGCCGGGCCGTTCGATGCTGCACCCGACGGCCTCCCGGCCCCGGACCCGTCCTCGACCGGGACGGATCCCGCTACGGGCGCTGCGCTCGCGTGGGACGCGGGCGAGGACAGCAACGACAACAACTTGATCGTGCGCACGTTCGATCAGATGGTCTACCGGGCGAATTGGAACGTTAACGAGCAAGACGTGCTCGAGGTCGACGGCATCGTCCCCAACGTGGTGGTCACGTTGACGTTGACCGATGACCCAGAGACCGGCGCCGTTGACATCGTGTGGGACCCACTGGCCGAGTCGATGCCGCCGACCTGCCTCACCGCCGGTGTCACGCCGGTCTCCAGCGTGAGCGCCGACGGCCTTACGTTGACCTGCAACCTCGGCAACCAGCGCCAGGGTTCGAACGGCACGATCTACCCGATGGCCAATGTCAACGGTTCGCAGAACGGCGTCATCGTGCCGATGAGCGCCACCATCAAGGGTGACACCACTGTCGCACCCGTGAAGTCCAACGAGGTCACCGTCACCATCTCCGCCCGCCCGCAGTGGAACTGGGTCAAGGACGATGGCGTCTGTGACGTTCCCGCAGGCGCTCCGCCCGTTCCTCATGGTGACTGCGCCAAGCGTTATCCCCTCGAGGTGCGAGACGTGGTCGACGGGAACCCCGATTCGGCCACGTATGGCCAGAACGGGCGCCTCTATGTGCAGCCCATCTACATGCAGCCCGGTGGTGGCAGCGGTAAGGGCACCGAACCATTGGCCAGCCCAGTCTCCGTGTCCTTCGTTGATGACTACAGCCGCTACCCCGACGGCGCACGCCTCCTGGACTTCGCCCCGGCGGACCAGGCCGCGTCGCCGTGGAACGAGGCGCTGTTCTTCGACGGCACCGACGGCTGCGTGCCGTTGCAGATCCAAATCTCAGGCGTCCCGTTTGGAGATCCCACGGCTGTCGGGGCCACGGCGCTGAACACGACCGCCGCCCCCGGCGACTGGAAGTGCGCCGATTCGGCCGCTCAGGTCATCGCGGTAGAAGCCAACGACATCGACTCCGCCTCACCGGCTCCGGAAGGATTTGCAGGCAAGGCCAATAGCGCCAAGATCACGGCCGCCGGGCAGATCAGCATTTGGATTCCTGAAGGAACGCCGCCGGTAGCGGACAACACCTGTGCCATCCCGGCGATCACGCTCAACGACTTTGCCATTCCGTGCACGGTGGGCGGGGCGCGTTCGAATGGACTTTTCAACTACATCGGCGACAGGGTGGATACCAGCACTGACCCGGTCACGATCACGCCAATTTCCAGTGGCATGACCAGTATCTCCGGTGCCCCGAACATGTTGTCCGCCGAATCCGACTTGGACAACGACTCGCTCTTCGTCTACGACCTTTCGTCACGCGGCAGCTACTCGGAGTACATCCGCTACATCGGCAACGAAGATGAATTTGTGGACACTCCTCAGGGGAGCTTCGTCACCGACAACCCAACGCTGCCCGGCTCTAACGGTGCCTGGGACGGTCGTGGCAACATTGCGCCCGGCTACAACGGCCGAATCAGCTGGTCTGTCAGCGGTATTCAGCCGAATCTCAGCGAGTACGGCACGTGCATCTTCATTGACAACACCAACCAGGTCGTTTCCGACCTCCCGGCGACGACGGTGGTCGACAACGCCACCCGCAAGTTGATCGGTGCCGGTCCTCCACCGAGTTACAACTCGGCCATCGACATCGAGTGGGTGGAGAACTGGGACTACGAGCCGGTGCAACAAGGCAACAACATCTTTGCGAGCCTGGTCCCAGGTGTCGACTTCACCGTGGAGTACGCGTACAACCCGAACGCACCGAAGGTGGCCGCCGGGGAAATCTGGCAGGGCGACGACTGCGGCGATTCAGGCACGACGCACTCGCCCTGGAGCGTCTCCACCTCGGCATGGGATGCGACGACGCAGACGGCGGACACCACGGCGTGGTCCGACATCCCTGGTGCGATCGACTGGAGCGACAACATCGCCGACTTCGCCAACGGCCAGTTGGCAGGCGTCAACGTGTACAACATCACGCATATCCGCTTCCACATGATCAAGAAGTTCGCGAACGTCTACGGCTTGCTGCGATTCGGCTTCGTCGTCAAGCCGGTCGACCCGGTCGGGTATGCCGGGACGCCCGTAGCGCCGATGGACCCGACCTACGACTACGCAGACGGTGACAACGACAACGAGAACATCTACGTCTCGATGTCGTCGCCTCATCAGCAGCAGTACGTCGGGCCCAATCCGGGCACGGTCGACTTCAACGCCGACTTCTATCAGAGCTGGACCTGGCCCCATTTCTATTACTCAGGCACCCCGTTCCCGTCCCCGCCGTGTGACGGAACAAATGGTTACACGTTCCTCAACCCGAACATGATCGACGAACACTCGAGCGACCCGATCAGCATTGGCAGCAACAACCGCTTCCCGCTGGACTCTGGACAGTGCTACATCGCTCATAACGACATGGCCAACATCGTGAAGGCCACCGTCGGAGTCACCAAGACCATCGTCAATCCCAAGCCGCGCTACACGATGGGCGATCTGGTGACGTACGAAATCACCTCGACGGTGAACGGCGCGAGCGCGTTGACGTCCGACATCACCGTGACCGACGTCATGGGAGCGGGCCTGCAGTACGTGTCCGACACCGCCGCTGCGACGTCGCCCGTGCCAGTCACCGTGGTGCCCGATGCAGCGTCGCTCAGCGGCGCAGGAGGCAACATCGAGCTCAGCTACCAGAGCCCGACCAACAACGGCAGCGAGTCGTTGCCGTTCTTGCACCGGTTCACAATCACGGCACGGATCGTTGGAGGTGACGCCTACGGGACCCTCAGCAACTACGCCTACACGCACAGCAGGTTGGGAACCAACCCGGCCGACACGGCCGCAGGCAGCGTCGGGGCTCGCGCCGACCTACAACTGGGTGGGCCGTTCGAGGAGCTCATCACGCTGAAGCAGATCGCCGACATGCGTGGCGACTGCACCCGCCACCCGCTCGGCACTCCGATGCCGGCCGGCTGGACCGACCGGTGCTCGACGCTCTTCCCCGGTGACAACCTGGACTTCACGTTGACGTTGGAGAACACGGGCTCGACAACGCTCGAAAACCTGCGAGTGATCGACGTCTTCCCGTGGAACGGTGACGGGGCGGAAGCGCAGACCTCTGCGCTGGGCACCACGCCTCCTGGTCCGTTCGGTGACGGTCGCCAACCCGCCACCAACTTCGTCGGCGATATCGGTTTCGCCTTCGCAATTGCCGCGAACCGCAATGGCTCGGCCATCCCGCTGACGATGCTGTACACGGCAGACGATCCGGCGACGATCAACCGCGATCCCGACGCTCAGAGCAATGGTGGCGACGTGGTGTCGGCTCCTTCCGGTCTGACCACATGGTGTGACGCACCGGCAGCCGGCACGGCTGTCGCCGGTCCTGGCGGCGGTGCCGCAGGCGCCGGAGCCTGCCCGGCCGCCGCGGCCGACGTCACGGCCGTGACGTTTGTGTTGGGGGACCTGTCGGCTGGCGGTTTGCGCAAGATCACACTCGGCCTGTCGACCTCCGGCAATACCGGCAAGGTAGCCAGCTCGAACGAGTGCAGCTGGTACACGAACACCTTCGGTGCCCGCACTGACAGCGTCAAGCTGCCCGTGCGCACCAACGACGTCACCGCCATGGTGCAATGCGCCGACGTGGCGATCGTCAAGTCGGTGAAGTCGCCCGCAGTGGTGGCAGTGCCCGGCAGCGTGACGTTCCAGATCGTGGTCACCAACCAAGGTCCGGATCTGGCGACGAATGTTGTTGTGCGAGATGTCCTTCCGACTGGCTGGACGTTCGGCTCCGCGACCCAGGGCGGCATGGCCACTGGCCAGAGTGTCGACTGGACGATTCCGTCGCTGGCAGTTGGTGCCTCGACGACGCTCGAAGTCACCGCTTCTGCGGTGACCGGGGCGGCGTTGAACAACTACGCCGAAGTAACGGACATGGACCAGGGCGATGTCGATTCGTCGCCAGTCGACCCGGACCCGACGCTCACCACGCACTCGTTCCCCTCCGGGACGAACCTGCCGAACCAGGATGACGAAACCTCGGCGTCCATCGCCACGCTCGGCGACTACGTCTGGTACGACGCGAACGGCGACGGTCTGCAGTCCGAAGGCGAGGCACCGGTTGCCGGTGTCACTGTCAACTTGCTGGATGCTGACGGCAAGGTGGTCGGGACCGCGGTCACGGATGACATGGGTCATTACCAGTTCATCATCACGGTTGCGGGTTCGTACTCGGTGCAGTTCGTGACGTCGACGTTGCCCGCTGGGTATGTGTTCACCGTTCCGGACGAGTCGGCCGAGACGGCGGGCACGGACAGCGATGCCGATCCGCTCACGGGAACCACCGGGGCGTACACGGTGGCGATGGGCACGGACACACCCACCGTCGACGCCGGCATCAACACTGTGGCCGATGTAGCGATCGTGAAGTCGGTGAAGTCGCCGGCCGTGGTGGCGATCCCGGGCAATGTCACGTTCCAGATCGTGGTCACCAACCAAGGTCCCGGTACGGCGACCAATGTCGAGGTGAAGGACGTGCTGCCGACTGGCTGGACGTTTGTGTCGGCGACGCAGAGTGGTACGGCCACTGGTCAGAATGTGGAGTGGACGGTGCCGTCTTTGGCAATCGGCGCTTCGGTCACGCTGGAAGTCACCGCTTCTGCGGCGACCGGGGCGGCGCTGAACAACTATGCCGAAGTGACGGACATGGATCAGCTCGATGTCGATTCGTCACCGTTCGACCTGGATCCGGGTTCCGAGGACCACTCGTTCCCGTCATCGACGAACCTGCCCAACCAAGACGATGAGACGTCGGCGTCCGTCGCCACGCTCGGCAACTACGTCTGGTTCGACACGAACAGCGACGGTGTGCAGTCGGCCGGCGAAGGCGCCGTTGCCGGTGTCACCGTCAACCTCCTTGATGCCACGGGCAACGTGGTCGGCACTGCGGTGACGGATTCGATGGGCCACTACCAGTTCATCATTACTGTTGCGGGTACGTACTCGGTGCAGTTCGTGGCATCGACATTGCCCGCCGGGCACGTGTTCACCGCCCCGGACAAGTCCTCAGAATCCGCTGGCACGGACAGTGATGCCGCCCCGCTCACGGGAACCACCGGGACGTACCCGGTGGCGATGGGTACCGATACGCCCACCGTGGACGCAGGCATCATCGAATTGGCGGAGATCTCCGGTCATGTCTGGCACGACGTCGACAACGACGGCGTGAGGGAGGTGGGGGAGGCGCCGATTGGCGGTTCGACCATCACGCTCATGGGCATCGATGACCTCGGCAACGTCGTCACGTTGACCACTGTGGTGGCCAGCGACGGCACGTACTCCTTCAAGGACCTGCGGCCGGGCACGTACAAGCTGACGGAGTCGCAGCCTGCGGGCTACGTCGACGGTAAGGACGTGTTGGGCACCGGGGCCACGGGTGGCAACGGAACGCTCGGCAACGACGTGCTCAGCTCGATCGTGCTGCTCGGAGGCGACTCCGGCGTCAACTTTGACTTCGGTGAGTTGTTCCCTGCGTCGCTGACCGGGCAGGTGTACCACGACGTCAACAACAACGCCGTGTTCAACTCGGGTGTCGATGCGCCGATCCCCGGCGTGCTCATCACGCTTTCGGGCACGGACATCTTTGGCCAGACCGTGCTCCTCACGACCACAACGGATGCTCAGGGCAACTACCAGTTCCTGAACCTCCAGGCGGGCACCTACACCGTCACGGAGACGCAGCCGCTGCAGTTCACCAACGGGCTCGTGGTGGGCCCCGGGTCTGCTGGCGGAACGCCGGGAACGGTGACCCACACGGCGATCTCGTTGGGCACCGGTGTCAACGCGGTGGCGTACAACTTCCCGGAGGTGAAGCCAGAGATTCCGGATACGGGTGGAAACGCCCTCACCGTGGTCTGGATGGCAATGATCACGGCACTGACCGGTGGAGCGTTGCTGCTGGTCGCCCGCCGGCGCCGCCGGATCGCGTCGCCTTCCTTGCTCTCCCGCGAGTCGATGACCTTATCTTCCTGATGCGCGCAAAATGGACATTTCATGGTTGCGGTTCCTGTTCCTGCAATTCGTGGCTAATTTGCCGCAAGTTCTT
>JAOXNN020235922.1:0-11431 GCA_028571205.2 Hydropsyche betteni
TTTCACATTTTATCGTTTTCCGTTTCTAACAAAACCGCAGCCGATGTTATTAACATCGGGCCTATATACTAGTATTATATAATTGACGATGCAGTTTGATCTGATGGTAATGGAAATATATGCTCGCGTTAGATAAGCAGTGAGAATGTTATGAGTAAAGTTCTGTATTTGTTCTGTTGGTTAATACAAAATATTACTTTGTGGAAATATGAAATCGGGCTGTTCTGTAATACATTGCTTACAAATTATATACAGACAGTGTCTTTGAAAGAAGAAACTTAATTCAAATGTTTCTGCACGAGTGTGTAGCAATCGTTAATTTTAAGTTAATTTTTTCAAATAAAATACTTGTTTTCATTTTATTCAAATTGATTTTCTTTCATAAATCGATAAATGGTGATCATAATTTTTGTCCATGAATCGAATGATCCATCATAATCGAATGATAACCATAATAATACTGAAACACTGAAGCTAAACGTAATAGGCTAGGCTGATAAACGAATGTGATCGCGTGCCATTGATTTTAAACAGCTTTGCTTAAGAATTATTTCAAAATTTGGAATGATTGACATAAAAAAATGTAAGTTTTTAATATTATCTAAAATGCCTTATTTTGAAATTTCTGGTATGTCTAGTAGTAAAATCTGCTTTCCACAGAGAATTAATTTTACATAGTATATAGGACACAATATTGATTCATATATTAATAATAAAACAAAAAAATGAGTTAAATATTAGCATTGGACGTATTAGATCGAATACAAATATTTTATCTATTCCGATCAAGCGAGGTCATAAAATTCATGAATTTGAAATGATACAAAAATTTATTTCTTTCGATCGTTTTGTCATAAGGTCAGTTGAGGTAAGATCGGTTTATATTATACATTTAATAGTGCAACTGTAATTATTATTTACTAAGTTGCTATTTAAAATTTTATCATTTTTTAAGACTTTTTAAAACAAATATACTGTTTTGTAATAATTACACTTATTTCAGAATTGTCATATTTTATGATTTTATTTACATTATTTCGGTAAAATAATTTTCTCAAAATTTAGTTTTGTTTATATCTTTCTGTAAATCAATGGTTTTATCTATGCAATAATATGATACTTTTCGTTTTCTGTTACATTTCTGTATGACTTATTCATTCCAAGTGTTTTATGCTACAAGGATTGTTCTTAAGTGATAAATAATAATAAAAAAAAAACAGAAAATTACAAATAATATATGGGGTAGAAAATTGGTGAATTGGTTTCGTTTTTAACTTCTAATTATTATCGTTCGCTGATAGCGATGCAAAAAATTCTTCTCAAATGTTCTTATAAAATTTTATTGTTTTTTTTTTAAATTTCTGTTTTATCAAAATACGAAATCAAATATTGATTTATTTTTAGATTTTTTTCAATAAATGTTTTCAAAACGTGTTTAGCGTGGAGGACTGACGTAGCCAGTCAGAATACGCTAGTTATATTATATTATAAGTATCGGATTGTCAAATTATTTTCAATCCAATTAAAAATTACAGTAAAATCCAGGAATAATTTTTCTTTTCCAGTATTCAAAAATGAATAAAGTAATCTTCAGTTTTTGTCGAAAAACTTTCACACGTATATTGGTAATATAATAAACACAAGTAATAAAATCCACCCGTATTGTGTTATCATGAAAATATTATACAACATAAATACTAGACAAACTAGAATCATTGAAAATTTTATTCCAACTGGTTTATTTATAAATTTTACGTTCATAAGCCGATTTCATTCTCATTAAAGTAAAGGTATTAAAATAAGCCTCACTGATTGTGAGTGTCTCAGATTTATACTTGTTTCCAATATAATATATTTACAAGTAAGAAAAGTGGCTGTCAGAAAAAAAAATATAATTTTAACATGATATTACGGAAAATGGATGAACTTAAAAATTATTTATGCAGTGATAATTGTTGGTTAGAATGGTTCTTCGTTATTTGAGTGGAATTGATTTTAGCTCTGTGGGCGAATAAATTTCAACGGAACAAATAGTTGAAAGGTTTCAGTATTCTCTGATTTCAAATACACAATTATGTGCCTCTTACAGAAATATAATATTGTATATACATGAAATACATAGTTGAATCGTTGAATTTAATACAAACGTATCAATTATTGAAATTTCAATTAAATACAATTGATGCGTTAGCTTTTTCAGTTTTATTTAAAAGGTGTTAATATTTGATATTAAGAAAGTGAAAAAATATTGTCCATCTGACTGGTAAATTAACAGAAAATATAACGGATGATAATGCATTTTCATATTGAATAATTGAGAATTACTCCATTAAATAAGCTGTAGTTTAAGTTATATTTATAATATTTAAGAGATAAAAAATTAGTTCAGGAATATAAAAAAGGATGCAGTTTTTTTTATTCATTATATTACGTGTATTTAAATAAAATGAGCTCTTTTGATCGGATTAATTCGTTAAATTTAACAACCTTAGTCAAACTGCAATTTATTTTATAAGTAGGAGATTTCTTCCAAGCTATTTTATGTAAGTACAAAATGTAATTTTAAATCTGTAATTGGCTATTAGCTATTTTCTATTGAAATATTTCTCAGATATAAAGTTAAACCGTAGAAACCACATTTCATATAGGTTTACGTTTCCATTAGAGTGCCATTTAATCCTAGTTCTTAAGTTTCGTAATTATTAAACAAGATGAAAATCGCCTGTTGAGAGCATGTGGTTTTATCCTGCGGTCCAGACCGCTTTACACGAGCTATGAAAAGTATCAAGGGATTCGATCAGCTTCCCGATAGGATTTCGAAGTGTATTATTAACTTGACAATATTGCTATAATATTCACATAGACTCAGTACAATGGTGCATGTTATTGTACTTGAACTATGTTCCAATAAGGCTTAAGTGTATCGCTGAAAGCGTCACTGTCGCCTTTAGTTAGTAGCTTTGATTGACTTATGGTAATAATATTTAAGGATAATTGAAAAATTTAAATTGTATAATATTAACTATTGACTATGATCAATGATAAATATACTGATTAATGAATACTAAAGAGTAATTGAAATATTTTTAACTTGATATTTTTCCATCACACTACACGTCTTATTAACATTTCCACTAATTTTGTCTAGATTCTTTAGATGAGATGTTGTTATGACACGTATCAAAAGGTCTTTTATTACTTTAAGACAAAAATCTCCGAGACGCACTATTTTTGTATTCAACTATAAGATGATCAACAAAGTAACCCAATTCCTGTCTCTTAGCAGAACTTATTTTAGTATAAAGGTTTTTTCTTATCTTTTTTTTTTGAGGAATAAATGAAATTTGACTTTTCCCTTAATGAAAAAAATTGATTTTTAATCCATTAATGAAACATTGTATGATGGGAAACGAAATAAACGAGATCTTTCGAACAAAAACTACTGAATTTTTTCAACATTCAGTACTTTCATATCGAATGTTATTTTTCAAAAAGATTGACAAAAACATCAACCCAACAAGCTAGTTATGAACTTTTAAGATTTTTTTCATGTAATGTCGTCGATTACAGTAGATCAACAGCTATTTTACAAATAAATCGATTTCGAACTTATGAAATATGTAGTAAACGATATTATTATATATATTATTGCATAAATGTAAATATAAATTGGTGCTATTGCGTTTATGGAAATAATAGAAATTTCCAATACTATAAGAAGGCCACTCGCGATTGACGTCAAATATAGGTTGTATATAATATTTTTAGTTATATGACTACATGCAATCAGTTTATTATTGAAAGAAATCCAAAACGTTTAAAAAGATGGAAAACAACATCATTATATACAACGTCAACTACAGAATAAGGTTTTTTCAAGAGTTCAGATATTTCATCTTAATTTGTTAGTTTGAAATAACTAAAAATACTTAAAATCATCCTCAAGTGAATAGTCTCAGGTCGGCGGTGTACGAATTCGTGTACAGACCGCGCTACTTGTTGCTTAACTTGGGTGATTGAGGTTACTGGTAAAGTTAAGGCTGTTGAACGAAATGGTGATTTTCAAGAAAATTAAAAAATTTAATTAATTTTCTAGCCCTTTTAAATGTTTCCAATGAACGAAAAATAACGGGTGATGA
Source organism: Hydropsyche betteni (assembly GCA_028571205.2). Lineage (NCBI taxonomy): Eukaryota > Metazoa > Arthropoda > Insecta > Trichoptera > Hydropsychidae > Hydropsyche > Hydropsyche betteni. The sequence continues at coordinate 4,140 of JAOXNN020235922.1, forward strand.
TTTTTCAAAATTTCAACATTTTTAAAATAAATAATCGTCAGATTTCCAAATATTAATTTAGCATTAGTGTGTTCATGTAGGGAATTCAGAAAAATCAATAAGCATGCATTTTCCGACACTCGTCTTAAATTGGTCTAGTTAGTTCTTAAAAACTGTATTTTTACTGAAATCGATAGAAAATGCCACTAATTATTTGACCATTGAAAACTTACGAAAGTAAGAATATCTAGAAAATCCATTCATAAATAGTAATTATCTGACTCTTATCACAAACCGATTGAATTAGCTCATAAAAATGTAGCATTGAAAAAATAGAAAACGATATCGTTTCGATACTAATTTGATTTTTCAAAAATGAGAAAATCTATTTAATATAAATTTTCCGGTACTCATCTCGAACCAGTTTAACAAGCACATAAAAGTCGCAATACAAAACACTCAAAAAAAATCTACAAGTTATTTCGATATTCAAAAATACAAAAAAATAAATTTTATTTCATGCGAAATTCAATTCAAACCGATTTAACGAGCGCAAATATCCAGACATCATTTTGATATTTAAAATTTGTAAAGGTAGGAATATTTATAAAACCCATTCATAAAAAATTCCGATATTCGAATTGAATAAGTGCACAAAATTGCGCTGTGTAAATTTTTCTATGTTAAAATGAAACAAAACCTCCTTATCATTTAAAAACAGCGAGAACTCAACAATACTCTTTTGTAAGAATTTTCCTGTATTCATATTGAATCAATTTTTTCAATGCTCAATAAATAAATAAATTTTTATATAGTTTCAATTGAAAAATATTGCGATGGTAAGAAAATCTACTTAATGTGAATTTTTCAGCAGTCATATTTTATAAATTTGACCGAACAATTAAAATACCAGTTTTGAGTATCTCTTCATTAGTATTTTATTAAGGAATAAGAAAAAATCCATTCAAAAACAATTTCTTGATATTAAAATCTGGAAAGTGATGCATATAAAACAAAGAATATCTTAATACTATTAAATATTATAGTAGCGAAAACTCAAAATCCTATTCGTACGAATTTCCCTGTACATACTCATATTGAACCAATTTGAAAAATGCACAAAAACGCAGTTTAAAAATTATATTTTAAATCTAAATAATATGAATTTTCAAACCCTTACCTTTTATCAATTTAACAAACCAAATAAAATAGCATTTTGTTTATGTTTTTTCACCAAGATTTGAACTATTTATTTTTCATTATCTTCGTTTCTACATTCCTTTTTATTTATTATCTTGGAAGGGTCAATGGTTAAATAAAGTTGGGTTATTTTTTATTTTATGTTCTAATTGTTATTTACAAGGTAGCAGTTTCGTAATTAAGAAAAGAAACCAATGAAAAACAAGTTTTAATTTCAGACAATGAAGGCGTTAAGTTTTAAAAAACATCAGAAAAACACCTTTATACTATTATTACATGTTAACTTCCCATACGGCACAAAATTTTTTCTTCTTACGCAAACGAATCAATTTTGAAAACTTAGAACGCATAAAAAACGACGCGCGAAGATTTTTCAAAGCACTCAAACTTACTCTTTTGATCGGTGTATCAAACACCGTTGTATCGGTGCATCGAGGATCGGTCTGTCGAAAAACGATTGCCGCAAAATCCCCATAAAAATCAAATAAAAAGTGCTATACACGTTGAAAAAGCCATTTGACAGTACCAAAAACCCTTTGAACACGAATTTCATTGCACTCATCGCGAAACGCAGCACGACCGAAAAAAAGAAAAGTCCAGAACAAAGGTCGGATCACAAAGGTGTGTTAGTGGTTGGGTTCGATTTATTTATATAATAGTCTTATGTCCTAATTGTTAACTATAATACAAGACTAAAGTTTTATAAGTAAGAAAAGAAACTAATGAAAAACAAGTTAAAATTTCAGACAGTGAAGGCCTTAAGTTTTGTAGAACATCAACAAAATACTTTTACTTCCCATACGGCAAAAAAAAATTTACATACGCAACCGGTATCAATTTCAAAAACTAAGCGCAAAGACTTTTCAAAACTACTCTTTCGATCGGTGTATCAAACACTAGTGTATATGCATCGGGGATCGGTGTGTCGAAAAATGATTGTCGCAAAATCCCCATAAAAATCAAACAAAAAGCGCTATACACGTTGAAAAAGCCATTTAACAGTACCAAAAACCCTTTGAACACGAATTCCCCTGCACTTATCGCGAAACGCAGCGTATTAAAAAAAATCCAGAACAAAGGTCGGATTACAAAGGTGTGTTAATGGTTGGGTTCGATTTATTTATATAATAGTTTTATGTTCTAATTGCTAACTATTATACAAGACAAAAGTGTTATAAGTAAGAAAAGAAACAAACGAAAAACAAGTTAAAATTTCAGACAGTGAAAGCGTTCAGTTTTGTAAAACATCAACAAAACACTCTCACTTCCCATACGGCATAAAAATTTAAGCGTCATACGCAAACGTATCAATTTCAAAAACTAAGCGCGAAGTCTTTTCAAAACCACTCTTCCGATCGGTGTATCAAATCGACAAAAAACGATTGCCCCAAAACTCCCATAAAAACCAAACAAAAAGCGCCATACACACGTCAAAAAAGCCATTCAACACTACCAAAAAACCCTTTGAACACGAATTCCCCTGCACTCATCTCGAAACGCAGCACGTCCAAAAAAAAAAACCGAAAAGCCCAGAACAAAGGTCGGATCACAAAGGTGTGTTAATGGTTGGGTTCGATTTATTTATATAATAGTCTTATGTTCTAATTGTTGACTATAATACAAGACTAAAGTTTTATAATTAAGAAAAGAAACAAATGAAAAACAATTTAAATTTCTAGACAGTGAAAGCGTTCAGTTTTGTAGAACTTCAAAAAACACTTTCCCTTCCCATACGGCAAAAAAATTTTTGTATATGCAAACATATCAATTTCGAAAACTAAGCGCAAAGACTTTTCAATGCACTCAAACCTACTCTTTTGATCAATGTATCAAACACCTGTGTATCGGTGCATCGGCGATCGGTATGTCGAAAAACCCCCATAAAAACCAAACAAAAAGCTCCACACACACGTCAAAAACCCCATTCAACACCACCAAAAAACCCATCGAACACCAATCCCCTGCACCCATCCCGAAACGCATCACGTCCACAAAAAAAACATCGAAAACCCCAGAACAAAGGTCGGATGCAGCGCGGCGCCATCGGGGCGCAGGAGCCCCCCCCCACGCGGGGGCGGGGGCCCCCCGGCGACAAAGCAGCGCCCCCATCGACGCCTGCGCCCCCCGCCCTCGGGGCCCCCGTCGGCCAGCGCCAGTCGCAGCCGGTTCGCCGCCGCGGGCGCGCGCCCCCCGACCGAGCCCTGTTTCCCAAACAGTACGGGGGCCCGCGCCCCCCCCAGCTGAGCCGACTATTACTCAACTCATATCCATCAAATTCATCATCATTTTCATAAAAATTTAAAAAAATCCAAAAAAAAAAAATTATTGAAAAGTATCACGTTCGCTTCGTTCGTCATTTCGCTTCGCGCTCATTTTCACTTTGAATACCTCTTTGCAATACCTCGACGGAACGCACATTATCGCACAAAGTCGCACGTTTCGGTACTTTTGCGTGTTTTCGTTTCGTTTTTCGTTTGGTCGTTTTGGTGTTTTTTGCGAATCGTGCTGAACAACGTCACTGCCAGTATTAAGGAATTGAATTGCGATAGGATGCGGGCGTTTCTCGGTTTCGGCCGGTTTCCGGACATTCGGTAATTTTTTCGAACTAACTTTTTTTTTCGGATGTTCGGTACGTGTTTGAATTTTTTGCTATTCGATACTTTGTTTTGGCGGTCGTGGACGTAAGTACTTTTTTATGGATAAACTTTTTGGCAACATTTTAAAAAATCAATAATTTTCTTTTTTTAATCAAAATCAAATATATTATAATGTCGAAATCTCTTATATTTTTTTAATCAATCAAAACTTGTTTAATTTTTTCTAAATTAATCAATTCGAAAAACACACGTACGAATTATTCGAAATATTTAATTTTTTTATTTTTTATCACTGAGAAATATAAAATATTTAATACAAAAAAATTTAAAATTATTAGTAACCACCTCCCACCGATGAATCGGGGAATGCCCGCGTTTGTTCCCCGACAACGAACAAAGTTTTTGTCCCAAAAAACTCACCATCTGAAAACTGTCGTCGCACAAATTACCTATAATTATCATCTAAAATCATTCACTTTACGTGAGTGATAAATCCTGAGCACTGACATATCGAAAAGGTAACGTTTTTGATATTTCAAACTTTTTGTGTATGTTGATGTTACGATCGCACGCTCTTTATCCGATTTGCGCATTTCACGAACGCTGACTTTAGAAATCTACATTTAAAACTTATTTAGTAAACGAGAGCTTTAATATTATTTTGGCTATAAATTAAAATTTATTCCAAAGTAATATAAAATCATATTATTTTAAATCTATGTTTATTATTTTGTAATTCGATCTTTAAAATTCCGAATCGGCTATTTTATATATTAATCGGAAATAAGCTGATATATTTTTAGAGAAAAAAACCTTTCGTATGCTACATAATATTCGTAGGCCGTCGTAGTTTCCTCTACACAAATTTAGTCGGAACACGTACCGCTTCGTAGCCGACGGGACTACTACATAGCAAATGTATGTTCCTAAGATTATATATACGTTTTCTTTATATTACATATACAGAAACTGAAGCTCGATATGGCCCGAAAAGTTAACTATAAGTCGTTAACCCTTAAATTCCATTAGCTCTCGGAAAATACCCCGGATCGTCTTATTTTTTTTTAAAGTTCCTTTTAGACTTACTTTTACATAATATTTTATACTTATTCTAATATCAAAATAACAAAAAGTCCAAAACTATTTTCTGGAATGTTTTCCAAGTCTTTATCGATCCGATGAGCAATAGGTTTAGTTGAAACGTTCTCGTTTCGCAAAAACGTAGCGCGATTATGATTTAACGTATGTTAGCTTTTACGATCGTTCGTTTCGCACTCTGAAATAATTTTCATACGATTTTACGACGGCGCAATCAATCAGCTGATTTCATTTTTCATCAGAAAAGTCATTTCGAAAAATTTGCGTGTTTATAAATATAATTTGGCTGTCACGTTCATGACGAATATTAAACGTTTAATATTATTAATAATATGATTTTCGTTTTAAATTGAAAATAGTTCGAATATTTTCGATCGAAATATTATAATTGTATTAGAAAATCACTTTTTTTTTAATTTAAATAATAGAGGATGTTTTATTATTTATTTTTCATTAGAGATTAAGTATAAATTTATAATATACAAAGCCTTTCCACTTGATTAATCTGTATAATGCAGATTAAGTGAGCGTTAAATTAATTTTCTGAATCGTCGACGCACGCAGAGCATATATAGTTTTGAATACCGTCAAAATGACTTTAGTAAAATAATATATTTAAAATTAATCAAAACACGCAATACGCAAAAAAAAATACAATTTAGCATTTGAAAATTATAAAAATAAATTAAATAGTTTAATCATTAAGATCCAATTTTTTTTCCAATAGAACAAAGCGCGATTTCAGTACACGAAAAAGTTTATGTTATAATATCGTGTCCGAAAATATATATAATAGTATCTTTCAAGAACAATTTTATTATTATTCCTAACCGAAAATCATAAAATGGCTGTTCCATTCTAATCAAAAACATTTGTTTTTAATCGTCGAGAAGCTTGGGAATTTCATTGTTGACAGCAATTGCGAATGACAGTTTTAAATAAATAAAATCCGAGATTCAACAGACGTAAAAATGAAATATTTTATTCCGATTTTTTTTTGTCTCATAAACGTCAAAATAACAAACGGAAAATCCCATCACGTACCGGCATAAGAAAGGTACGTCTCGAGGAAAATTCGGAAAAGCGACCTCAACTTTTCGTTCCCGCAAAACACGCATTGTCGACGTCAGACGATCGAATCTCTAAATAATATTTTTTGTATCTGAGCGCGATTGATAATTCGAAAAAACAATTTGTAAATTTTCCGATATGGAAATATATTTATTTCATTTTTACGTCTGTTGAATCTTGAATTTTATTTATTAAAAACTGTAATTTGCAACTGTTATCAAAAACGAAATTCGAAATTTCCATGCTTCTTGTCGATAAGAAACAAATATTTTCGATTAGTATGGAAAAGCCATTTTAAGATTTTCGGTTGGGAATAATAATAAAATTGCTCTTAAAAGATTCTGTAAATTTTCGAAAACGATAAATAATATAAACTTTTTCGTTTATTGAAATGGCGCTTTGTTCTATTGGAAAAATGTTTGGTTCTTAAATATTAAACTGTTTAATTTTCATCAGAAAAAACTGATGGAAAGCTCGGAAAACGTGCCATCGAAAACCCACAAGTACTTACCGGAACTCGAATCGAACGCGTTCTTTTCAATGCGTGGGGGATTATTTTTTAACGAGTGATGCATCAATCGTATGTGTTTTATGGGTTTAGTTTGTTGCAATATCAATTTCAGCAGAACAAAGACAATTTAAAAAAAATATATATTCAATTTTCTGTAGTTGATATTATATTTTGGGTTTTAGAATCTTTTTGTCTATGAGTTATTTTAAAAAGTTTAATAATGTATTTATAACAAATGCAATTTTCGGAATACAATATAAGAGTATGCTTATGAATAATCGTTTTTGAATATCGAGATACGTGATGGAGATCTTCTCGGAAAATTGATAAGGATCGTGACCGCACTAATTATTGAGAGGAAAATTGTGGAAAACTCCTTTTGAGCCGTGTGGAAATTTCACAATTATTCTCAGAAATATCCTTCATATTATCATATTTATTACTAAACTAATAAACTAAAACAATATGTAAACATGATAATGTGAAGGATACTTCCGAGAGCAATTATGTAATTTCCACATGGCTTAGAAGGACTCTAGAATTTTCCTCTCAATAATTATTACTTATGTTAGTACATCTTAAGATTTTGTTCGTTCCGGGGAAACGATTGTTTTTAAAATTTATTCATTTTATCGTCGATTCCAAATTATATTGTGTGTATTAATTGTCATTCATGTTAGATATAAATGGTTGAGAGATTCATACAAAAATCCTTATTTTTTTTTCTCCGAGTAGATCTCAAACCAACTGGGGAAAACTCTCCGAGCATTCCAATTTTATGGCGGCTCGAGATTACCTCATAGCGTTTGGCGGTATAATTTATGAAATAGATATTC
>JAOXNN020235971.1:0-11424 GCA_028571205.2 Hydropsyche betteni
ATTCGTTGGTGAACAGGACCAGGATGGTCTTGACCGGCCCGCTCAAGGGACGCCTCCCGGCGTGACGGCTCACCGCACGCATCCACGGTTGATGATCGTCGGTCCCATCGGATCCACCAGTTCGGGGAACTCCCTGCACAGCCGTTCGTAGTCTTCCGGTCGATCCACGTCCCAGAGCGTAGGCAGCTCGCACGCGTCAAGGCCGCTGCGCGCCAATGCCGACCGGGTCGCCGCCATGACCGTGTCGGTGCCCCATGACACGCCTTCGAACAGGCAAGGACAGTGCGTGCGGGCGCCAATCAGCACATACCCGCCATCTTCGGCGGGCGCCACGACCACCGGCGGCCCGTCGGCCAGGGCGGCAGCCGCGGCGCGCAGGGTCGCACCATATTGCCTTCAGATGTCAACTCGTAGCGAGGTTTAAGCTGCATAAGTTTGAGTAATTAAAATAATTTAAATAGTTAACAACAGAGTATTAAGAGATTAATTTTATGATAATTAGGTTTTTATAATGAATCTGTCAGAGAAGAAGGCTCGTACGCTGGAGGCACCATAAATGAAGGAAGTGATGGAGGGGAAGGTGTTAATTGATGGGAGAAGGCAGTTGGAATACAGAATTTACTCTGGAATGGTGTTGGGTACAGGGTAGTTTACGATGGTGGTCTCTGGATAAAACCCATTTAAACAGGGCAGACTCTCAGCAGTCAAAATTTATGAGAAGAAACACCCGAAAAACATCGAAGCCGCCCACCGGTAGCTCAGGGCAGCTCGCTAGATGAAAACCCATGACAATGTTGCGAATATCTAGGCAATAAAAGTACAGTCTAACAGTAGAATCTATGTGTACATGGAGTTATGCGAGAGGGGGACTCTGAGGAAGCTATTAAAACCAAAACTAGCTGCAAGTGAGTCACTTTCACTCAAGGTATTTGTGGATCTGATAAATGGCTACCAGGTGCTTGTTGATGGTCGCATCATACATGAGGATATTAAACCTTAAAATGTTCTGGTTAAAGGCTCAACTTTTAAATTTTCTGATTTCGGGCTCTCAACTTTCGACTATTAGCCATCCAAAGTCAGGAGAGGAACCCTCAAATATATGGCACTGGAGAAGATAACCAGAGTGGAGTATCAACCTAACCATAAGAGCGATATATACTCGATGGGGGTGATGCTCTATTAAATGATTACGGGAGACCATCCTTATTTCGATAGTTAGCAGATGACAGTTAGTGAGCTTAGTAAGTATATGACTGTTCCTAAGGTGACATTTCTAGTTGGATCGGCATCAACTTAACTGAAAAGACTGTTTGGTATGGTACTGAGGATGATCGAAGTAAATTAGGAAAAGAGAGCCGACTGGGGAGAGATAACAGAGTTTAAAAGAAAGTACCTACCGGAGGCATCGTCAGATATATAGTAGCTTGGTAGTTTGTAATTGACTTAACAAAGATAGAGACCATTGTGCCAAATAACTAGAGTTTCTAATGTAGAGATATAGTTTGAAGAGGAACACCTAACTACTCCCAATCATACTGGACTCGAATACAAGACTGACATACTACTGAGAGCTATCGATGAAGTGGCTTACAGCTGCAGGTTTCTACTGGAAGACCCAGTAATAAAACTGCTTTTTGTACTGAGTGTCTAAATGTCGATATTTATCAATTACAACTACAGACAATTCAGCATTACTGAGGCTAGGATGGAGATGGAGAGTTAGCTGGTTAGGCTATCGAAAGATGTCCTGGATGGGGATTCAGCCATGCAGAAACATGTTAGTATATTGAGGGAGACATTAGGGAAGAGAACAAGGTTTACGCTGGTGGAGATAGTACAGAAGTATATGGTGAATGCAGCTCATGCGTTGATAGAGGATAAACATTTGGACTGCAACTATTCGGAGGTTATTGTTAAGATGGTCAATTTAATCAAGTTCATTAAGCATGAGGAGATGTATCCGGCTGATACTCCAGTTAGTCTGGGATGCAACTCTCGAATGTTTAGGAACTTCCTTAAAAAGGAATTGGAGGTTACTGAACAGAGTGGCTGATAATATGCGTAAGTTGTGGTTTATTGATATGGATTAAATATGTTAGATTGAAGATGAATGTTTGAATAGTGTAGAATTGTAATTGAATAGATGATAAAGTATTTCGCAGACTAGTAAAACCTCCCTCAGAAACAACGCCAAATAATCCACCAAAGGCTCACTGGAACACATCCCTATGCACCATTTCACATCGAGTGCAAGTACACCAAGAATAGGATATGCTATTGTCCATCAGACCCAATCTACTCGATGTCTGAAGAGGTACCCACCCATTCATTCAGCAAACCTATTATCTTGGGGAGTTCTACGCGGGGTGTCTAACTGCGTTTTAAAAACCTAGGCAGGTGGATGTTTAGAGTGCAGAACATAAGGTAAAGATAGTGTTGATTGTAGATGAAAGAGTATAAGGAGAAAATACGTAATTTGAAGCCACAGGAAGTAGTAGCGTTTATTCAGCAAAGGAATTCTACAGTAGGGAATAGAGAGATGGATCAAATATAAAACTGATACGATCGATAGTACTTAATATTTGAATAAGATCACTCATAAACATATTGATCAGGCCTACTTTGAAAATCGCTACTACTGCAGATGGTTGAGCTAGCTTTTAGGCTATTGGAAAGCTTCAAGAGTTTAGCATATTTTGGTGTTATAATTACTAGTTGCAGGGGCAGCAGGCTTTTAGTCACTAAACTGATTATATGGGGCTTTAGTACCCTTCGAACTGGATTTGGTACGCCTCTAATTCCAGTAGAAATACACTTACAAACCTCCAATGAACACTCCTGTCAAGAGGATAAAGTTGCCGACGATCTCCATTACTATTCCAGGGCTACCAGGGATTGAGATTGTCTATGCATTGACAATTAGCGCTATGGTCAGGAAACATAGGAGGCTCCAGTACATTATTTGATGGATTAAAGGTTGATACGAATTAAATTGTTGGTTGGGTTATTTGATAATCATTTGAAAGGTTACTGAGGATCGTCCTTAGGCTCAAAACCTACTTCAACGTCCGAAATAGCGAACCCAGGACTCGTATGTTTAGTAGGGCTGATGATCTCGCCTGACTCGCCCTCCTTCAGTCCGCCTTTTAAGGCGGGGTGTGGCTCTTCGTTGAATTCTCCGTATGTGGATGAAGGGGGAGGTTGCGTCATGTAGAGATAGACTAAAAGTCCGAGTACTGCTAACCCTAGGAAGAATATGAAGTTCTGGAGGATCTCAGTGAGTAGGTGTAGAGGGTGTGCAGGTATCCCAGCACAGAGTGCAAACTGCAGAAGCATACTGGCAGCGAGTATCCTTAATTTCATTTGGATAAGGCTATTAAATACCTAATAATAGTGTCGATTTGGAACGATAGTTATTATTAGAGAGCATACCATGAAGAGCAGTGCATTATATATGAATAGTAACAAATTGGTGGATATATCGTAGTTCCAGCATAGTGGCATATCACTAAGCTAGACAAACTACCAGTTGGTACCATTATTGGAGGTATTACCTCACAGGAAGACAGCGATACTCCACACCCGCAATATTGGAGTATTGGAGGAGAGCACTACTCGCTACCCTAAAAGCAATAGCAATAAAAGATAAATGTTTTAAAGCAACTTAGTAACCCTAATTGAAAGAGAAAGAAAGGTCAACTTTGCGTATAGTCGGCATAAACACCCTCCCACTAATGCTAGGGTGGTGCTCCCGGAACTCAAAAAACAGTCGGCATCGCAGGTGCGGAGGAATAATAGGCCGCTTCCACTCCTTAACGAGCTTCTGGCTATCAGTCATATTGAGCATCTACCTACACGCAAGATTATTGATACTTATCTGACGGATCACAGCACCCTCAGAATAGTGCCTGCCAAATAAATGATATTAGTGGCGAGGAAGGCAGCACGCACTCCCAATAGAAATATCTCGAAGGCTGCTCATTCCCTCTCCCATAAGTACGAGTCTATGCAGCAGTAGATTAAGATAATCAAACAGTAAAACTCCAACCCTCAGGTATAGTTCATTGATTTTACTTCTGAACTGCAGGATTCACTGTAGAAATCACTCAATGTTAACCAGGCTGATGGGATTGTAATGTAGAGAATGCCTAAGAACGAAGGGAACAGGAATGTAAAACTTAGTATTGCTCCAAGAGCGTATTATTATAGTGTGCCTAATGGAGGGAACAATGAGGAGCTGGTGAAGTCTATACTGGAGACTAGAACGCAATGGAAGGAGCTACAGAAGGATATGCAGGTAGGCGCCAATTTTAAGTGGGTATCGAATGCCGATAATTATCAGTTTGGTAAATTGGATAGTCAGTCTATCAAGAGGATGATCAACCATTTCGAATTTCATCATGAACTCACTACTAAGAATGGACTGGTTAAAAATCTACAGACGTATTGCTAGAGCAGACATTTGGAACTGTTTAGTGTGACTCCCATCACTTTTATTCTGGACTTTGATGATGAGTATTGTGATTACAATCTGAAACAGTTTCTGTATTTCTTTATACGAAACAAACCCAGGAAGGATGGGAATGTAGACTCACAGGTAAACCTGAGATAGTATCGGCAGGTACCATAATTTATGGAACAATTTGGAGGTTATATGGCCTGGCAGAACTCTCAGCTGAAGCGACAAGTGAGTCAGCTATCTAAACCAGTACTTTATCCCTGCTACAGGAAATAGGAGAGTTATGTGTGGCTGTTAAAACCAACTGGACTTAATAGGGGCAGAGGTATCTAGATATTTAACTCTTTGGAGGCTTTGAAGTAGATACTACACAAATACATGGTACTAAACAATAGGAAGAAGTTTGAGTTTAGGAGGAAGGATTCTTCAGGGCATATAAGGAACGCAGATACTCCCTTGTTATAATCAGAGTAAAATACAGGCAGAACATCCCTAGATGTTGATGATCATTAGGTACAGAAGAATGAAGCTATAAAACCTTCGTAGCCATTCCAAATGAAATCATGTAGTTTTGTTATTCAGAAGTACATTTAGGATCTACTGTTGATTGGGGAGAGGAAGTTCGATATTAGGGTGTGGGTGCTGCTTAAATAGGACATGAGCTTGTACTTCTTTAAGGAAGGGTACCTGAGGTTATCGAGCTAAAAGTATAGTATGGACATTTCAAACTACTTCGTACATCTGACTAACAATGCAGTACAGAGACAGTCCAATAACTACGGTAACTACTAATTTGGTAACCAACTGTCCTTCTCCAACTTCAAATAATACATGTCTGTTAACGAACCATCGGCTGACTTCAACGCCATGCTGGATAGAATGAAATAGCTGTGTTTCGTATCGACTAGCTCAGTTAGGAGTAAGATTAATGCTCGGAAGAGGAAGAACTGTTTTGAGATATTCGGGTACGACTATATAGTTGATAAAAGCTACAAGGTTTGGTTGATTGAAGTTAATACCAATCCTTGTATTGAAGCTTCTAGTCCACTGCTGAAATCTCTCATACCGAGGATGCTTAATGATGCTTTCAAACTTACGATTGATTAGGTTTTCCATAAGAACCAGCTGAGGGAGGTTATAGATTTGGAGAACCCTTAGAAGACGATAGAGACGATGAACTTCCATGTTGAAGGCTATAAAGACTAGGAGAACTTATGGGAGCACCTGGGGAAGGTGGCTCCCAACGTGAGCTACAAATCTCAGCTGAAGAATGCATAACAATCCAAACCAGTATCAGTGGAACAGTCGCCCCTAAAAACCTAGATTTCGTGAATTCGTATTTCATGTTATTCTATAATTTTAGTAGTTGTGCAGAATAAAATCATTGGTATTGCTTGCTTTTTCTGATTTGCAGCAGGGTCTGTAGGTTCTTGGCTTTTTAGCTTTGGACAATTAGGCCTTTTTATTGTGGTTTAGAGGCTGTAGCTGTAACTGAAGAAAGCCTTAAATCCTACCGTGAGCTATCCCGTTAGAAGTTCGATTTTGAGGCACTGTTTTATTTATCGTACCGCCTTAAAGGATGAGCACTTTGTGGTATCCTTAAGAAATCTAGAATCTCTACATTCTGTACCTAAGCCACTAGCATCGATTGATGGCCGTTAAGTTTCGACTCCCATGAGTTTTTTGCTGAGCTTTTAGTAAAACTGTTTGTATTCCTGAATGAGTGAAGAGGTACATTGGCTTATGACCTGGCTTTTTGGAGCTTTTATTGGAGGAGACTGAGCTCAGCTTCGAGGGTTTACTTTTTGGTTTGGAGGGGCTACAGTTAGTTAGATTTGAGAAGTCCGCCAACTGAGGCAGTTTTGTTCATGAGTAATTATAGAAGCTAAATTCTTCTATACTCTAATTCATTCTTTTAATCATGCAGATTTATATTACACTTACTATTTGGGTCTAATACTGACGGAATCTTAGGTAATAGGTTATTAATGGTTCGTTAGTAAGTATAAGTAGTTGCAATTAAAGTTAAATGATTTTGTTATAATTAGCAAATTCAAATGAAAGGTAAACTGCAATGTGAGAATGCTCTAAAACTGGCTGACAAAAGAGATAGGGCACGAATAATGATCCGGAACTAAACACTCCAAAAGATCAGACTGGAAAAGCGGAAGCTAAGCGTCCAGATACTGGAGTAGAGATAGAGGAAATAAATAAATGCTGCTCTCATCAACAGACTTGATACTGTGGAGGTGGCAGCTGATGTAGTGCTGGCTATCCATGATATCTGGTCTATTGCGTGTAAGACACCCTCTGAAAGACAGAAGCTGTTTGAGTTGTTCAGTTTGTCTGTAATAGACAGGCTAGCTAAACTGTTGGCAGATAGCGATGCTATTCAGGATGCTGCTTAGCTTGATGCTGATTCTCCTTTCCATGTTAAGGCTAAGCTTCTTTGTATTCTGTCCAACTACTACCTTCACTATCCCTATTAAGGGGTACCTAAGATGCTAATCACTGTGCTGAAAGAGATACTATTGGAATGTAAGGATAAGTAAGTGGCGAATAATGCTTGGATATGTCTGGGGAACATCTGTCACTCAGATTCACTAAGGGACTGCGTATTCTAAACCAACTAGCTAAATTTAGATGAGCTATTGAGAGTGGCACATGTACAAGACGAGTAGAATATACTGTATGTATTGGAGAATCTAACGGAAAATCTGGGTTAAAATTGGTGTCGGATAGTATTCTCTATGCTTCCTATTGTTTAGAAGTGTATTAAAGTGAACTCGATTTGCGCTCTAAGGTACTCAATTAATATTCTGGTGGAGTTATTTAAGTTCAAGACATAAGAATATTTTGTGGAACTGTGTGAGAAAGCCAGTCCAACGCTTAAATGGATACAAAGGAATGTGATTTCAGGGAAATTGGATACGAGCTCTGTTTATTGTTTCTTGACAACGTTGTATTAGGCTATTTATGCCAATACAACAGCTGAGAATCTCGAAGTTTTGGGAAAATACAGCTATTATTTAGACTGTCTGATAATCCTGTACAAGGAATTCGATAATGACCCCTCACACACATCATAATTCGCTAACATACTCAAAACTTTGTACTGGATCAGCCTTAAAAAGCCTTAACTACTGACTCAAAATGCACAAATCGTTTAGTTGCTACAGAATACCATATATTAATTTAAGACAATGCATCCAGACACCATATTCCCTCTGACTATCCTCCTTATTGAGATCCAACATAAGTTCAAATGGGACTCCATCGCTGTTTTGGTTATGAGATGCTTAGAGTTTGAATATGAGCAGTGGGGAGTTATTCTTTTGCTTACCAGCATTAAAAAATTGCTAGATAAGGTAGGCTACCACTAGACACAACACCTAAAATAGCTGGGGCTACAGAACGCAATGCATCCATACTATTTCGGTTGGAAGGACGAGTAGGTGAATGAGGCAGCCAGCAGGATATTGGATGCATTCAACCAGTAGATTCACCTTGGAATTGACATAGAGTAGACTGTAAATTGATGTATATACTATTAAATTACATAACTATGTCGAAGACTCTCGAATAGTACAGCACAATAGCCAAACTCCTCAAACTAGACATACTAAAGATTAAGATAGTCAATGACGAACTCAAACAGAAACTGGGACTTCCCATAAAACCTCTTAACTAGCCATAAGCACATATCGGTGGGTCAAGCACCGATCAGCTAGCACAGACATGGAAGTAGATGATAAAATTCTCAAAGGCACTCTAGTCTGTGGGGATAACTCCATAGATGTACTTCAGATTATGCGACGATAAGAAGAAGAAAGCAATTACAGTTGAATAGTTTGTTAATAGGAGCAGGATATTGAATTTGGGGTTGGAGAAGAAGGGATTAGAGTTGATAGGCATTAGGTGCGACTAGAAGAAGAATGGGAATATTGAGTATGACTACTATAGGCTTATGTTGGAGGCATTTCAAATTGCAACTTAAAAATCCTTGAGGAAGGTGGGGCTGTTTGACTCGGCCCTGCAGAAGATTGCGGAACTGTGGAGGTAAGGCTTGTTGAGTGCTCTGGATAGTGAGAAGCCATTGTATTTTAATGAGTTCCAATTTTTGGTAACCAAATAATTCAAAAATATGATTGAACCAGAACTTATTTCTATTTATCTGCGCTCGGATGCAGGCAGGCAGTTGTAATAAGTTACTAATATAGCCGGATACCAGGTCAACAATTCTATCGGCAAGTAAAATAGCTAGGATCAAAGCACGGAAAGTAGAAATAGAACTTAAAAGAGAAGCCCTCCAGGAAGGAGTCTGCAGATACCATAAAATCGGAGATTAAGAACAAGTTGGGTATGGAGAACTAGAAGAAGCCTAAGAACATATTCGAAAATATAGAAACTGAACCGAGGAAGGATGAAGAGAGCAAGGCGACGGAGCAGAGAGCTTAGATTAGTGATAAGGAGGTGCAGGATCTAGTAATTGAAGGGTAATGTAGATAACAAATAAAGGGTTGGACTCTCTGAAGGCACTTTCGCAGTTACTGAAGATAGGTTAAAAGGAGGGAACACTACCTATGCAAAGAGCCTACACCGTAAAGTAGTTTAGGTAGGCCTACTGGAAGTGTAGTAAGTAGGCGATAAGCAAACACGAACTTATGCAAATCTTTAGGAAAATTGACCAGAGGGAGAGAGGATCTATTAACGCTGAAGACCTCATTAAGTTTTACAAATTTGATGTAAAGTGCACCAAACTACTGGTAGCCTATTGTTTTGGATCCTCCACAGAATAGATAGAGTCCAACTTGAAAGCTCAAATAAAGGATACCAACAATATATCGCTAGACAACCTCTCAGCTGTACTGAAACCGTTATTCCTGGAAGATAAGCAAATAGAGACCTTGTACGAATAGGTAAAAGGCAAGAACAAAACAGTATCTTTGGGCCAGCTAACTTAGACCCTGGGATAATGTCTATCTAAGCTAAAGAGATAACGGAAATAGGATCACTGATCAGTTAATATTAATCATTTTTTCTTTGGTCTAGTGTCTCTTTTCTTGGCTTTGGCGTGCTGTTACTACTATTATAATACACAGGTACCGATATCTTTTAGTTGGCTTTGCGGAGGAACTGCTCGTGGCTTAGTAGAGTCTCGTACTACTCATCATCATCATCTAAGTCGTCGAAGGTAAACGCTTAGTGGATCTTCTTGTTCTGGTAGTGAGAGGCAGGGGCACCACTGGCTTAAGTGAAAGGTTAGCTATTTTTGAAAGCAATCTATTTGTAAGCTTTGACTATCTTGATGACCTTCTCCTCAATAATGCCCAAAAACAGCATCATATTGCTCTCAGAAACAGTCTTACTGCCGGCTATCTCCTTAGCAACCTATTTGTCACATTCAATGGTGTTGAATATCTACTCGATATGGCTGATAAACATTTTTATTTCTTTGGTGGAGCTCTTGTACTTCTCCTCATACTGTTTGTATTTCACTTCGGCAGTCTTTAGGTTCTATTAGAGATCGAGCACTTGCTTCTATTTTGTGGGTTGGATATCGCCTGGAATCTCATATTGGGAGAGCTCATTCTTCAAGGATTGGATGTCAGCCTCCAGCTATTCGATCTCGTTCGATTGTTAGTTGACATATTTGAATATCTTGAAGTTCTGAATAGATGTTAGGGTACCTTCTACTCATTCTAACTGAATATTCTGAGTAGTTAGTGGAAGTCTTGGATTTGGGTGGCTGCCTCAATCTTCCCGAAATCCTCACGGTACTTCTGGATTCTTTACATCTGGGCAACATTTACTTTCTCTCTCATCTGTTTAAAGTTCTTGGTTGTTCTTGCGAATATTTTGTCGGGTTCAGGTTCAGTATTCTACTCTTTGGGCGGATCTGTAGGTTTTATGAACCCTGCTAGTTTGGCCTTTTAGGTTAGAGAGCTTAGCTCTTTTAGCTATTTCTAGAAATCAGTAGTCTATTTCTTGGCCTGTTGCTTCAGGTTTTGGATCTGGCTGTTAGCTTTATCCCTCTCTTCGTAGGCAGTGTTCGCTTTTTAAATTATGTTAGCCATTTCTTTTCTCTTTTAGTGGAGCTACCTCTCCAACTTCTTATAAAGGTTGTCGAAGATGACCCGCTCTCTTCTGAGGCTGTCGATTACTTGTCGAAGTTATCTGTTGATAGCTATAGCCTAGTTGAATTTCTGGTTGGCCTTATCCAGCCTATTTTCTAAAATCTTGATTTGTTTCTGAAGAGTGCTTTAGTTCTAGGCACCTGCATTGTACCCACCCATATGCTTTTTCTTCTCTATGATCTTTTTGACGAAGTTGTCGATGTGGCCTTCCGTCTACCCCTGGATTCGCTTCTACTCATCGATTAAATCTTTTATTTATTGGATCTGTTGCTCAGTGTTGCCAGTATTCAGGGTACCGATCTGCTGCTGCTTTCTATCGTTGAGTTTGGCCTAGGTTAATGGGTTCTTACAATGAGATCCTTTAGAGTTTAGTTCTCCTTTTTCAATTTTTCGATAGTTCCCTTCTGTTTCTTAATCACTGTGATAGATTCCTCGGCGTAATACTTACGATCTGACTCAAGGTTTCTGAACTTGCGTTGTTCTTAGAGAAGTTTCTCCTGTTTCTCCAGCTTTATAGTTTCAATTTCTGTCTCCTGCATTATTCTATTTAACGAGTTATAATAATACCAATAGCAACTAAAAAGACTCTATTGAATATTGTGCAAATTAGAAGCAAACATGTTATAATATATTTAGTATTCGCTTAATAATCCTGTATGCATATTTAATAAAAAGAATACATTTAAGTGTTAAGGGTTACTTCATTGAACTGCATAAATATTCTTTTATAAAATGATTATTAACTCAGAAAACCATTTAATATCATTTTATTTTGATTAATTTTTGCTTTATGGAAAGAGTCAACAACCACCTCATTTAGTTTAACTC
>JAOXNN020235980.1:0-10472 GCA_028571205.2 Hydropsyche betteni
ATATTGATGGCGCATTTAGCACAATAAAACTTATTAGGTTCTTCCGCCAGTTTGTACTTCGCCTATTGTAAATCAAAGCCATACTTTTTTACTGTCTCCGTTATAACACAAAATCGTAGAAGTCGATGGTTTACATGCATCGACGTTAGTTGGCCTAGCTGGTATTGGGGAACTTGAGGTGTGAATATGATGGGAAGGGCTTTTCTAATGATTAATCTTTTTATGCTGCTAAAGTGACTGAGGGTTCGTCTACACTTCAGCAATTATTGAGTGTAGATTGGGACGCCGAGCCTACGGAGATGCTAGTATGCTTCTTTTACGAACTAACTGAGTGGCTTATTGATTGGGACTCTTAATAATTCAAATGAATACCTTCGGACTGAGAATAACGAAAGACTTCGACTGAGTATTCTGACTATGCGGATGGTGGGGGTGCAGTAACGCGTAGGAGTTAGCAGAATAGTTGTTTAGAGGGTTGGTATTCATAATTATTCTTAACTCAATATTTAACTAACGCAATATTCGAAATGGAACTCAGTACCGCTCACTCTGCTAGTACTCCTGCAGAGCAGCAAACATGCAATGCCTATCTTGCCAATCTACTTATGTATAGTATTGCATTCTAAATGGGTCTACATCGTTTGTCTATTACTATGGCTGAGCCAATCTAATCAATTTTCGTGGCGAATGGAGCGACAAACTGTTTTAATTGGTTGGATAGAATTTCAAAATATCACTTATTGCTAAGTATCAATTAGAACTTATTGTTTGATTGTTGAAGCAGTACTTAGTTTAAAGCGAAGTCTTAATTTGAGGGTATGCTAGGTTTCGAGAATTTCAGTTACAACTATATATTTCAATTAAGATCATTACTGATTGCTACAGGTAGATGAACAGCACCAGAATAACGACATATAATATAGACAGTAGAAAGGGTTAAATTTTTCTAGAACATTTCAGAAAACCTAATAATTCAATAATTGAGTTAGTCACACATAACAATCAGAAAGTTGGTGCAACTATAATCATGCTTAATCTTCGGTCATTAAATAGACCACCGCACATCACTTCATTTTAAGAAAGATTAGAGTTGTTATTGACCTTAGAGTTTGTGAGAGGCATGTGTTAATGTATTTGAATGAATAATGGATTGAGAATTTTGAGAAAAATTTAATTACATATTGATTGCGTTAGGTTACGAATGTAGAAGAAGTACTTTGACTGAGAACATAGAACATAAAATCCCCTGATCGTCCAAGTTAAGTCTCAGCTGACCCTATCAACACAGCAGATCTTTGACAATGAAACCCTCTCGAGATTTCTAACTGCCAACCACAATAATATCGAAGAAACCCTCAAGAATGTAAAAGATTATGCTGTCTGGCAGTCTGAAATCGACCGATAAGTACCATAGCATCTAGCTAGACATTCCTCTCACCTGAGGAAATCAAAAATCTTAAATCTTCTTATCCGCATGGCTACTCAGGGGTAGATTTGTAGGGTCGCCCCATTCTAATATAGCAGATTGGAAGAGTCAAAATCAACTAACTCTTCAAAACCATCGATGACGCCCGCCTTATCAACTACTTCGTACAACGAATGGATCATCTCGTCAAACACATATTTCCCCTTGTGTAAAAAGTATAACAACAAAAAACGTAGAAATAACTCCTCGTTATTGTGGACCTCAAAGGGCAAATAATGAAAATGGGCTCCAAAAGAGTCTACGGAATAATAAACACAGTCGTAACTCTACTCCAAAGGTATTACCCCTAAACACTTTACCGGCTTTATTGCGTCAACACCCCTTTGTTGTTCTAGAGTATCTGGGGGTTCGTAAAGGAAGGAATCACTCCAGAGACATCCAAAAAGATAGTGTTTTTAGGGACAGACTTCTAGTAGCATTTATAGAAGTTAGCCACTAAGTCCAACATTCCGTAGAGTCTAGGAGGGAAAATAGATGATGATGATTTAGCGGTAAGAGATCATGGGCCTTGGGTAAAAACCTAATAAGAATCAGAATAGAGTTCTGATGAAGAAATAGACATTTCGCAGTTTAATATGCTGAAGGCCGCACTCAAGAATGCCATACCTTCGAACCACCAAATCCCAAGGGGTGAGGCACAGACTCCCCTCAATACAGAATCTGATGAAAAAAGTTGATAAAAATTCATTCATTTAACTGTCATAACTCGCAATTAATCCATTCTAAAATTGCTCATACTAACTTGCTTTTTATGTATTTCAATCGCAAAGTATCACACTTTCTGAGTATATATTAGGTAGTAGGCAGTCCGACTAGGAGCGATTCGATCCCATGGGATGTCGAGAACACTTGAGTCGTTAAACTATTTCCAACCTTTCAGAGTCCTACAAACTGCAGTATAGTGGCCATAGTCTATCATCCCTGTATGATTGCAGCAACTTACAAGTTGGTAAGTGTGTAGTTTGTTTTCCCCATCGACCAACTCGAAGTTGTCGAGGGGAAAATCAACAGTTGTACAGTCCTTTTTCCTTGTATTTCTATCAAATCTTTGAAAATGCACCACTAAGCATCCAGGCAACTTCCAAATTCTAATTGATTTGGTGGGGAAGTTGGCCCTTCTACACATAGGACACTTCCATTTTTGTTACAAAATCTCAGATCTCTAGAACTAAGCAATGCAACGTTGAATACTGCACGACTACTGGATGTTAATTGTACCCATTTAGGGTATCCTCTTCATCCCAATCTTTTGCTTCCCCCTCCAATAGTACTCTATGACTAGTTGTTTCCCTTCCTCTACGGTCTCGGTTGTCAAGATATCCTACAAATAATCGTAGAGCTTTCCATCATAGAAAGGAAGTAAACATCCAATACAGTTAGATTTGCAAATTGGGCACATTTTATATCCCTCGCCTCCAATATAAATTGCAGACTCATAAAATGGTTTATTTCTTAGAGCTTCATACTCTTCTTAAGGTAACTTCTTCGCACTGATGATCTACCTAAACCACATATCCAATTTAATGTGGAGTTACCTGAGTGTCATGTTTCTATCGTAGCTCACATATGTAGTTCGGAGGATGGGCATCCGATACTTTTCGTCAGCATCTGTGGAAAAGCACTGAGTAAATTTTATTTTTATATTATTTACTGAATCCACCTCAAATGGAAGCTGCTCTCTCAAAAAAACACACTCTTCAGGCCCCTCAATATACTTCAGCATTTTACTTTCAGTCCAGTACACTAACTTCCCAGTCAGCCCTGATTCCTTTTTTATCTTGGTCAGAACCACATCCTCCATATTTTCAAACAGTCCCTCCACTTGATAAACATACTCAATAGTGCCCCTAACTGCTACCATTTTCATCGACACACATCGCGGCAGAGGCAGCGTCAATATTGTAAAGGGCTATATTTTCCCCTCTGAATGCCCGCATCTTGAACACGCCAGTAAAGACTTATACTCGCCATTGAATAGTTGGTTGGCTGAGAGTCCACGCTGCTGCACTATTGACTACAATGGGTTTCCCTCAAATAACTTTGAGAGAAGAAAATTGAGCAGTTAGTGGCTATCGTGTTGATGGTGGCCAGAAAACAATTTGTTGGCGCTGACTACTTACTTCCTCAGCTACTTAGGCTCTACACTGTGGTCAGTAGAGTTCGCCAACAACTCCAAAAGTTGTTTGTAGGCACAGCTAATTACATTTCTCTACAGTTTCTTGTCAAAGAAGTGGGTTGTGTAGTAGTCAGTTAGTTCCGAAACAGCATACAGGCACTGAATGGCAGCATTCATGTAGCAGGTATTTCCCATGTTCTTGAGTCCTGTTGGAAGTACTATCTTTTATTTGTGTTTCGTAACTTACAACTTCTTTAAAGGCACCTTGACAGCCTCCACAATAAACTTCTGAGTGAGGCATTACTTTATATGTTAGATACACTCTGATTGGCAATATCTCTTGGGACTGCACTGGCATACGAATTTTAGCTCAGTTTACGCTCCACAGGAAGCACATTTCGAATAGATGCTTCTAGAGTTGAAAATACATTAAATATTTTTTTCCACTATCTCCACTAAAACCAATCCCCCAGACTCTACCATCCACCCTACCTTTGTATTTTTATCCAACAGTTCTCCCGATATCTTTATATAAGCGTACTTGTAGAAATGCACCAACAGACTTTTGATCGCCTCTAGAAATTCCTAGGCACTAATGTCATTGTCAAATTTCCATACCCTAACTCTACATTCTTCCTTTTTCTCTAGTTTTTCCTCCAGCATGCTGCTAAAATCTCCCACAGTTGTTTCTGCAGGCAACTCCACCCATTGAATCATCTCCCGCTCTGTCTTTGAATTTTTCTCCAGTCTCTCTAATAGACGATTCGATACTATCAAATATTTGAGCCTACTCATTTCCACCTGATATGCATGTTATTAGTCGTATATTACCCTTGGCAGGGCTTGGCACATTCCATAGGCCTCACTTATCTAGATCCACTGTTTAGCGTCTACCAAATGACAATCTTCCCCTACTCTTAAGTTCGCCTTAATTATTGGCCCCAATAACCAATTGCTAGCTATGAGTCCATTTGTAGGATGGATATGCTTTGGAATTTTGCCTTTTTAGCTCCAGAGAACGTAGAACCTCCGATCCACCAAGTAGCGAACATTAGGGTTTGGGGTGTTACTCATTTTAAATATTATGTGAATATAAAATTCGTCACCGAGTAATCTTATACCTCGAGTTATCCGCTAAATTGCTCATAATCTTCTTAACTGCGTTACTGCCGGTGTCGCCCTTGCTGCCAATTTAGGGAAACTTTACTTGAGTCTGAGTATTAGTTACTTTTGGTAAACGAGTCTGCTACACTGAGTTGTTCACCCTCCGAATGGGGCCCTATGAACCTTTCGCTGTATTCGAATTGGCACCCCATGCCTTCCGCTGCTGACCCTTACTTCCGTTAACCTGTTCCTCCTTTTTCTACGGGTGTGCGAACTTCATAGCGACAGATTTGGCTAGCTTTTTGAGTTGTTGGTGTCTGTTGTTGAGACAGCCTAACATACTGAAGTTGTTTTTCTCAAACGATATCTTTATGGGTCTGGCCTTATAAATAAGATCAAACCCCCCGACCTGCTGCTCCTCCCCAGTTAATCTAAAATACCACACATATTACAGCTTCTCCAGATCTAGAATTGTGAAAACATCGTCAAGAATCCCTATTTTGAGCTATTCGTCGATAGGGGTGTTAGCAGTCATCGAAGGACTCCCGTTAACTTACAGCAGCCAAGGCCTCAGATTGGAATCAATTATGATATCAAACCCATACAACTCAAAGCATCGCTTATCAGTCATCATTACCTTCGTCACACTTGACAGTGTCTTTATTATTATTTGCTGCACGTTGTAAAAACACTCATCTGTTCTCTAACTACCATAACGACTATTCAAATATAGCCTAAGCTTGTCCAACAACCACTTCCCACCCCTCTACTCATCATAATTCTCAGAACGCTTCTGGACAGCTACATTTGTTAAGTGGCCCTCCAGGTTGTTTATGTCAGAAGAGTCGTATCTGCTGTGGGTGAATCTACCGAACCCTGACCGATTCAGATAGATGACTAGCGGCTGGTAGGAAGTACACAAAGCATATATTCTCATATCGAACTTTTTGTTCCCCAACACTAATGGCTCAGCCAGATACCTCTGCACAATGTATGGCTCCGGCTGCTCTTTAATATCCGCCCACTCCGATATCTAAGCTGCATTTTTAAATAAAAATATGCCTTTACCCTGTGATTTACCAATCTGAATAAGTAAGTGAGTACCGGTTTCATAATCCAAGTTGCCTTTTACTTTTCCTTGGTTTTCTTGTACTCCTCTAGAAATATGGAATACTCACTGGGAAGGTTGTAGGTCATGGGGAAGAAATTATACCTAATTTAATCATCACTTACTCGTTGGCTTAGTCAGCCTTTCCCTCCTTCTCTAATTGCTTTTTATAACGTTTTAGGTTTTTGCACAGTAGGTCCTTGCGGCATATCTAAATTCGATGGGGGAGACATACCTCGTAGTAGTTACGGAAGTGATTCACCTTCAAATTTGTAGACAGTCGGTTCCTGTCTAGAGTCTCGGGGATGAACTCCTTCTCACACCAGTAAATGCTCCAATCATCGTTTGGTGTTTTCCTCCACTGTCTCTGCTCCAACGCCTTTAATATGCAGTTCTCGAATGATGTCTTATAACTTAATTCCGAACTAAGTCGAACCTCACGTACAAATGCACTGGGTAATGCTCCTTCTTTATGTATTTTCTGAAGTATTAGCTCATCCGATAATAAATATAACATCTTATCCCTCACTCTCTGCTTAATTTATCTGCTCTTTGTCATATGCCCTGTCCCTTAATTTATTCCCTATCTCAAAATCACAAGCTGCAACCTGTTGATACGAATAACTAAATTATCAAATATTTAATATCTTTAACATGGAATCACGACGCAAACTCTTTATCGGAGGCAACTGGAAATCCAATAGCACCCTAGAACAATCGTAGTCTTTAACGAAAGACGTTCTCAACCAGATTAAGTTCGACCAAACCCACACATGTAACCAATCAGCTCATCTTTAGAAGTTGTTGTAGCCCCAGTAGCTCTCCACATTCCCAAAGTAGTCGAACTACTGAAAGGAACTCAAGTACAGGTGGCCGCTCAAAACTGCTCTGCCAAAGGATTCGGTGCTTTTACTGGAGAGCTTAGGTATGTTGTGGATGATTCAGCCCATAGCACATTAGGGATTTCGGATTACATTGGGTGATCATCGGACACTCCTAAAGAAGGACACATTACGGATAGAATGATCAAGTAGTCGGATAAAAGGTAGAAGCCGCTCTAAAAACAGGGCTATCGGTTATCGCCTGCTTTGGAGAGACTTTAGCCGAAAGGTAAGCTAACAAAACTGAAGAGGTTGTCTAAAGACAGCTTGATGCTATTCGAAACAAAATAGGCAACGAATAAAGCTGGAGCAAAGTTGTGCTTGCATATTAACCAGTTTGGGCAATCGGAACTGGCAAGGTAGCTTCAACCGATCAAGTCAACCAGATGCATACATGGATCAGAACGTACTTATAGAAGCATGTGGGAAAAGCTTCCGAGGGAATTAGAATAATTTATGGAGGCAGTGTGACAGACAAGAACTGTGTGGAACTTATTCGAGTTAAGGACGTAGATGGGTTTTTAGTAGGGGGAGCTTCTCTAAAACCAGCGTTTACAGATATCGTCGGCAGCACCTCCAAAAAGTTTAACCATTAATGATTCCATATTTAATCCTCTACAAACCTATCATTGAAAATTATCTTCTTATTCCATTCGTACAACTATTGATTGATATATCGATAATATCTTGCTTGTATCCTAAATTAAAATGTTAAGATCTTGATTGTACTTATTTGAAGGCTTTTGCTAAAAAAAATTCTGAATAAATATAAAGAACTATCAATCGAACCCTCAACTCAAACAACACCTGTCTGTCAGTAAAGAATGTAACATAAAAACAGACTTAAAACTTGATTATGAAAGTAAATTTAGTTATTATCGTTTCGTTCTGAGTATCAAAATAAGGTATAAATTAGATATCAACTGAATCATGTATTATAGGTATACCCTTTAAACTAAGAATGAAATGCTCTTTGGTTGGAGGTCTATCTAGTGATTCTGGACGTTGAGACTCTGGGGAGTGAAGATACAACCTACCAACTCGGACTTACTGCAAGGTGTGGTCTACTGCAACTCAATTCGTCCCAGTCAAAATTCAACAACCAAGGATGCTTACGTACTTATTTACTTCAAATTTACATTAGTAGGAGCCAAATCGACCGAGTCTAAATTGGGGCGCTTTGATGAGTAACTTTATCAGAAAATCAGCAGCCTATGGAGCCCACCCTTCCGGTAAATCACTTTTACTAACAGCCACAGTATGCTATGCTAAGGCTTTCCGATCGTTGATATTCAAACTTCGAGATTATTTCTCGTTTGAACTATCAACCTGCTCATAGGGTTTCCTTTGAGTCATCATTTCGAACATTATCAACCCCACACTGTAGAAGTCTGACTCAAAGTGAACGCTATCCAGCATAAGCACTTCGGGAGAGGCATAAGGGTTTATTTTAGAAACAGCCCTGCAGTTGTAATACTATCCCACCTTGACCATCGAAATCATCTACACTATTCTAAGTCTATGACTCTCAGAGTCGTACACTACATTCTGTGGAGATAGTGAGGTCATTACATAATCTTTCGAATGCACGTACTATAGTATTGCTATCAAAGAACACACCACAAACTTTGTCTAAGCCTAATCAAACGAAGAAGTCCTTTCCCTAAAGATTGTCTCTAAACTCAGTCCCTTCATATATCTGTATACACTATACAAACTTTCCTCATCTTGGAAAGCGTACAGTAATTTTATGAAATGCTCATCAGGAGCCTCCTTCAGAAATTCTAGTTCGACAAGCGCCTGCTCTGACCGTTTGGTGTTGTACAAATCGTACTTATCAAGGGACTTCATAAGAAATAACTATTGTTTGTTGCGGGATAGGCTTACTATATGAATCTCCTCCCTCTAAGACAACTGCCAGCAAGTTTTTTAAGGTTTGAAGTCTAAAGCACTTATACTGTAATCTAAATTCTCCCCCAATTTTACCTAAAGTAAATATCTCAGCAGAAGCAACTACCTATGTTTGTGTTTTCTATTTGCTTCGAATCGGACCCATTTGTTATATTTTAAAATTAAGCTGATTATTTAAATCGCACGAACTCCAACGAAGGTAGTACCATAGATAATAAGTTTGGTCATGTATGTATTTTAGTAACAGGCTAGAACTTAGACCTTGGTATATTATAATAATGGAGAGTATAAACATAAATATTGATAAGAAGTAACCCACAATTTGCAGCAAATGTCTAACGACCAAGGATCTTTCCTATATAGAGCACGACTTTGTGCCTTAGACCACTTGCAATTCCTGTTAAAAGGCTGAAAGTTAGCTGTTGTTTCAAGGTCGACCAATATGTATTCCCTGTTGGAAGAGAGCCAAAGCATCTCCGAAGAAAACTCTCATCATGCAATCAACATTTGATGCGAGGCAAAGTCCACAGAACTCAAATTATTCTTCTGTGCTCACCTACCGCACATCCAAAAGCAACGAAAGCAAAAATAGCAAGAAGGTGGAAGCATTAGTGAAGTAGTGTCGTAGCCAACCACTTCAGCTGAACCAGATGAAGAAAAAGGCACTACAATACTATGGGGTGAAAGAGACAGAGAAGGTATCATGGCAAAAGTTTATTTAAAAGTGCGAAAAGAAATACCCATTGGTATTTTTCACAGTGCTGCATGATAAAATACTGGGGGCGTTTATGAACGACCCGATTGATGTCAACAAAGCCAAGACAGTCGATCCAGACTGCGGAATTTTCGAATACGGTAAGTAAGGATTTAGAGTATGGGGAGTGTCAGGAAACAAAATCGTTCTTGACAACAAATCCGTCAAATTCGGAGATCCTGACTCCATGAAAATTCAATTCGAAGTTATGAAGATTGGTTCGTAACTTCTTGATGAGGTAGTAGACCTGGAGAATCTCTATATCTTCAAATTATGATCAACAAAATATTTGCAAATCTATTTATGTATATGTATGAAGATGCCGGCATTAGCAGATTATGGTTGCAGTCTGCTCCTCAGTTTAGGAGGCAGTGGTTACGTTTTCTTTGTGCATCGTGCATCTGAATCGAATGCCAGGTAGGATTATATTTAGGACAAAATTATTTTTGAGTTAATTATTTTTGTTTAGTACATGTAAAATCTTAGAAACGACAAAGAAATTAGAGGATATCGTACGTATGGTATTGATATTTATTTGACCTTTATGGATTAAAATAAAGTGCAATTTAACCATAAAATTTTCTCATCATAACGCTGTAGAGTTATTCTTTACACTTAGAGATTTGAGCTTTCTGTGATGCTTCTAAAGAGAGGCCGGAATTTTAAATCTGAACCGCATCTTTTGGTATTCTCTGTCGATCTTCTTGTGCTTCTTGTGTAGTTCCTGAAAGTAGTTGGGCTCGAAAAGTGGCTCTTGGATATTTCTAAATAAACACATCAGTACATAGTTCTTTTGAAAGGGTTTCTCAACCTATTTAGGACGCTCTGCGATATAATCTGCTTCTCAATAACGTGAGTAGTGTGAGTCATATCAACTAGCTTCTCCTCACCGGGCGATTATGGGTCTTCTAAATCTAGTTCCTAGCTTCTAAGCATACTAGTAAAGTTAAAAGAGTCAAAAACTGGGCGCTCCTCCTCAGCAGGTACAGCCGGATACTTTCTGGGACTACTGTTAAGCGACTTCGACAACTCGATAACTTTGTTATTGATTTTCTGAAGCTTGAACTTGAGTGGGCTTTTCTTCTACTCTTCATCCTCATCGATGTAGAAGT
>JAOXNN020235990.1:0-11419 GCA_028571205.2 Hydropsyche betteni
GTTTTAAGGCTATAACTTCTTCGGCATCGGCTGGTCGGAAAATATCATCACGATAGCCTAGATAGGCAACATGAATCTTCCAATCCCGTTGATTTTATTTTACATCCACTGCCCTTAATACTTGCTTCCGTCCGGCCAAGTATATGTTCCTTGCCCGGACTGAACTCCATTGATAAAGTCTCCGACGTAAACACTTCCATCTGACCATTTTTGCGTTGCTCGACCGTTAAGTTGATCATTTATCCAAATACCTTAACATACAGAGCCATTGGACTTTGTTAGTTTTCCATAGCCGTTAGGCTTGTCATTTTTCCAGAATCCTTAAAAAATATCGCCATTAGGATGTGTAAACTTTCCTTTACCCTCGGCTTTATCATCTTGCCAGTACCCTTGATAGATTGCACCGTCAGGAAATTCTAAAATACCATATCCGTGCCTAGATTAACCCTTCCATTCGCCTTTGTAAGCTATTCCATTAGCGTATTTAAAGGGATGTGTCAAGGTATCGATATTAAGAATTTTTGTTTAATAAGATTTTTCCCGATCTGTGTTGGAAGATGGATCGAATGTAGTTTTGGTACCGTCGGCTAATGCTCTGGCTGCTAGGGTGTTGGGTGATTATTTAGATCCAAATTCTCTGTTTTTTGAGCTCTGAACATTGCATAGGTTTCCCATATTTTGTACCTGTTTATTGTGAGTTTAAGTGAAAACTAACTATGATGCTTACTAAATAAAGTACATATGAACGAACAAGTTGATGGTGAATAACGGATGCTTTGAAGACTAATTATTGAAAAAATTACTGAGATAAAATAAGAAGCAGCTACGTTTAGTTTGAATATATTTATTAATGCATTAAAAGGCAGGTTCGAAGCAGCAGGCGGAGTAACATCTGAACCCTTCGAAGCGGAAGATAGGGCAGCAACGATTTCTAGAAGCTCATAAAGCCCACCTTAAACTTCTACCTACTTCATCATGCACATAGTTACGACCTTTTTCTCCTTCAAAAAGATGGGGTTTATTTACCGACATTGATAGACCGTAATCTAGTACCGAGACTCCGCAGAATAGTGCTGTGTTGTAGTAGAACCAGTATTTGAAGTTATAGATAAATCGTTTTGAGGAGATGAACAAAAAGCTTGTGAGGCAGATCGATAGGAGAGATAAGCATTTAGCGAAACTCCATGAGGACTTCAAATAGCTAATGCTGAAACACAACAGTTAGCTGGCGAGGTTAAACCAAGAGCTGTATAGATAATTACAGGAGTCCAGGAGGCTTCAGGATATTTCAGCAATTGAGGCAGTGAACTCAACGAAGACTAATATAACAGACGATTCAGACATCAGCCAGATATTCCAAATGAAGTAGAGCCTTTAAAAACTGGATTTCGCCAGTAATTAGTAGCTCATACTATACAAATTTTGATGCCTGCATTTAGTTTTATAAATTCAGTCTTATACACTTTATTTACCTTCATTATTTTATATCCAACAACCTTAATTTGTGTAAATTTGAGCAACTGCTTTAATATTAACTAAATACTATGGTCTAACAGCAGATCATTATTTAGAGAGGGAGTCTATGAGCTAAGGCTGCTTTTGGAAGCCCCAGTGTATCTTATAGTTGAGTAAGTCAGAGTAAGGGAGTCTATTAAGGTATCTTTGATGCGCTAAGTAGTACTTACTAAGCTTAATTAACTCAGGATCTGCCAACGTTGTTTTATTTTGGTAGACCATTTTCCTGAGTACCCTCTGATATTCAGATAGGAGGCGACTGGAGCTTTAGACAGGGGTGATATCGTTTAGCTATTACTTAAAGAGCTAGAATCTTTTAAAATAGCTTTAAATGAAATGAATGGAGAAGTCGTTTACAGGAATATCTTTTTAAACGTGTTTGGAGTAAGGTACGAAGAAGTAATTCTTCAGGTTATATTAGAATGCTGTCAGCTATCGAGCTGGGAGTGTTTTTTAGGATGACTACGTTAGAAAGCTCTCACCAGTCTGTTGTAGAGAAGGAGACAATGGGCTATCATTAGGTTCGTCTCCATCTTTGAGCTGTTGGAAGCCAGAGGGAATTCGGTGCGCAAGACATTGGATTTTTGTAGGAATTAGAATAGTTCCCAAAGTAATGGGTAGGTTGGCGAACTAAGTTGGGGAGATTGTACGATTTAGAGGAGTGGATTATTTTGCTGAAGAAGCCTTACTGGGAGGGAACTGAGGTTTTGGGCTGTTTAGTAAGCAGGATGCTAAAACTAAATCTAAGTTGCCGAGTCACCATGATATTCAGCACCAAATCAATTATAATCATAGTAGAGTTACTGTAATTGAGAACAATGAGTATTTTAATAATCAGCTATGCGTCATAACTTGCAACCAAATTATTAGAGGAATTGCATTCAGCTATAGTGATTGGTGTAGATAGAAGAACTAATTAGGAATATTTAATCACTCGAAGTCTATTTTGTTATCACCCACTAACTTAACTAGATTTTGTACTGTCCATTTGTAGTGTTCTATCTGCTACTGAAGCAACGCTATGTGCTGCCTCAATTTAAAATTCTCTACTACAATGCATTCCATTTAGCTTAGCTCTGTCTCTATGCTCTACTAACTTTTTCTATGCCTGGTCTTCCCAAACAATACCGTGACTGGGTATCTTCCATTCTCTCTTGTTACTGTTACTGGATCACCTTATTACATGATTTAGCTGGTCTTTAGCGAATTGATTACGCTCTGGAGAGGAGGAGATTTAGAAAAGCAATTAATTGGAGGGATTGATCCTTCTCGGGCCATGCTACTTTACCTAGAGGACTCCTCTTGATTACTCTGGATCCTCACCCAATCCATGAAATCTTGCCAAGAGCCAAACTGGGTACATCTACATATGGTAGTGATGTCAGTGCGTATCAACCTTAGTTAAGTTTAGAGTCTATTGTTTTCTGTCTATAGACGGACTATCTGAGCAAGCAATTCTTGAATTAGGGTGTTACTCATTCTAAATTAATAATAAAATTATTCCATTACTCATTGCCAACAGTCTGCCTATGATAATAAGATGCCGATTAAAGTTCGAATAAGCTAAGGTGTTGAGATGAAAATATTCTAGCACTAATGAATACTTGGCTAACGAGAGAACTAACAGTAAAGAAGGTGTGATTTGATATTGATTTTCAGTAATATCAGCCAGATCTTAACTCTAATAATTGTAAAAATATGAAATAGTCTTCACCAGCAAAACTGTAGATTTCCTAAAAGTTATCGAAGAATAAACTCCACTCAGCCTAACGTATGTTCACTCTAACAGAAGTCAGAACCTTTTGTTAAGATATGCTCAACTCTAGATTTAAGTACTTATCTATCCAGATATCCTAAAACCAATAGCATATCCGCTAGCTTAATTAGCGTTTGCTACGTAACGAACGAGATCTCGAGCGGAAGTAACGGCTACTCCAACAGCTCCAAAAACAAGGACTCAAGGTTATGAATAATCCTCAAGAGGAGCGACAGATTAAAATTAGAGGTAAGGAACTCGAAGTCAAGCTTGCTCACATTGATACTCTGACGAGCCAATTGGAAAGTTTCCACAGGAGGATCTCAGAGAGTAGCGTACAAACTAGAGAAAATTACCAGAATAAGATGGACAGTTGGCTTAAGAGCAGCGTTAAACAAATTAGAAGTTTCATCCAAGAGAGATGTAACTTAGTGAAGAGAAATAACGGGGTTTACTGGAATAAGATAAGGAAATGGGTTTTATTATTTGAGTAACGAACTAAAAAATGCTAATCAGCTTTAGAGACACTTTACGACGAAACTGAGAGAATAAATCTAGGGAAGGAGATGATGGGGATATACAGACTTCGCAATATCTCATAGAGGTTTGGAGAGATGGACAGAGCTATTAAAGATTTAGAAGAAGGATATAGGTTAGCGACAGAAACCCAAGTGTAGATGAAGGAAACTCTTGAACTATTAGGATGCGACGAAGACTGGTTTGGAGAGTCTCCAGAACAGACTTAGAATTTAAAGAGCTCAAACTACATGTCTGCTGTGGGAGCTTCTAATCAGGGTTAGTCTTCTAAAACAGACAAGCAAGCTCAAGAGCCTGGGAAAAAGGGTTTGAAACATTCTGAAAGTTCTGGGGAGATTAAAAATTCGAATATCCACATAGAGAACATTCGCAGTAACCTTCGCCCTGCTGATTTTAACTTACTAAGATCCGAATAATCGTCGAAGGCTAAGAGAATTTCGAGCAACTCCATGTAAAAACCTAAGTTTATTAACTTCTAGAAATAGTGCAGAATCAAATCTATTCATGATGATCAATCAGGATCTAATTCATGGTTAAAAATTAACCAAGTTCAATAGCAGAAACCCTCAGGTCGTTAGTATGAGAATTTATATAAAAATCGAAACTATTCAATACAGAAAGATGAACTAATATCTTAACCAAAGGAAAGGATAATGTATCCGAGACAAAAATATTAACTCGCTCCATAGACTAGCACAGACATTTGTTTATTCTCTAAGCCCAGTAATAATTTGGTGAAGTAAAATTCATAGTTCAATTATGATAATTGTGACCAGATAACTAAAAATTCATCGATGCCACAATCATCGACCTTTATGGTTAATATGCCACAGATGATGACGACAATGAGCAGTAAAAACTCTTTTAAGAAGGATGAGTCACAACCGATTGCTTACGGGAACCCATATTCAACTAATAGTAGGTAGGAGAAAGCATCACCTTTAAGATAACCTTTTAAAACAGAGATAGAGCCTATAACTCCGATACTGAATTCACCTGACTATATACCTTAGGAGCATATTCTTTTCTAAAAACCGTAGAACTTCGATAACCTGCAATAAATTCTTCGAGATGACAGCTACTCAAGCATGGACGAAACAATTCACCATCACTTGTCTTAATAGACAAATACTTGTATTGGGGTTCGGGAGAGAATAATATGGATGATTAAATAAAATAGATTCCCCACTCCATACCCTTGCTACCTTGATGAGTTTCATTTTCTAAAGTCTTTCCAAGGAAACTATCTATTTGATGGAGAGGGTGAGATGATTAAAATGCCCTCATACATCTACAAAGCATTATGTGAAGAGGGCGCGTTGAGACAAACAGACATCAGTAACTATCATTGATTGATGATAAGATGAATTAAATATTTCTACTACTCATTATTAATTTTACACTAACACGAGTTAGTAATGGTTATTGAATATAAATAGCAAATAGTAATGATAAATATCTACAATGCATTTTAGACGAACTTATCACTCATTGCTTCTGGCAATATCGCTTGATCAGAATCTTTTTGAAGTTGGGATTGTGTTCAACCTAAGCTAGCGCATTTTGAATACTGTAACCATTATCTAACAGAAGATAACAGACTCCGACGGACAGCTTATTGAACGCGTAGGAGAAATAGGTGAATCTTTAACCCTTTTAGTGGATGAGACCTTACTTAGGACCTTGGTTCATAAGCAATGCAGCCTGGTTGATGTTGCGATGCATGAGTGACACAGCCAGCGGGGTATTTCCGTCAGAATCAGGAATAGTTGTATCGATCTTTTTAGCTAGAAGATACAAAATAGAGAAATATGAGTCTCTTTAACAGGCATAATGCAATGTTGTTCTTCCGAAGATGTCTAGTAAGTTGAGCTGAATGTCTGGAGAGTTTAGGAGGGTCTGCACAATCTCTACTTTGTCGTTTTAGAGGCGATTGGTGGATTGTTTCTAAGTTTGGATGTCCACAAATGAGTAGAATAAAGGGGTCCTTAAGTATTTGTCTAGAATGTTTATTCGTGCACCATGCTGAAGGAGTATTCGACAGAGTTCTGGTGAAGAATCGAAATTTCTAGAGTTATTGACTAAGTGGTGAAGGGCTGTTCTTTTCTAGAGATCTTGGAAATTGGGGTTAGCTCCAAGTGTGAGCAATTACTCGATTTAGTTGAGAGTGAAGTGATCCTTTAATTTGATTATTTAGATGAGAGGTACTTGGTTGAGAGTATTACAAATATTAAAGGCGCCACCGAATTTACCTAGAGCTTTGGCAAATTAGATTTGGCAGTTAATGGCTGCATAAATGAGTGGAGTTGTACCTGTTTTATCGACTGTTAGGGGATTGAAACCATTTTTAAGGAGGAAATGTAGACTATTTTACGCAGAGTAGTTTCCTTCCTTGTCAGATGTATGCGCATACTACCCCAGGAGACTACCCTTTTTATTCCAGATACAGAAATAATGCAGAGGTGTCTTCCCCTAGGAGTCCTGCAGATTAGGGTCTTTGATTAATGGGTGAAACAACTAGAGTAGGCGAATTGAGGGAAATTTCATGAGGTAATGGCAGATGCTCCATCTAAACTCTCCTCCGTTTTCGTTTGTGCCCTTACTCTTAATGGTTGCGTTAATATTTGCACCATTATCAATAAGAATTTTAAGCAGTTTGATGAATAGCTGCTAATGGTACACTAAACGCTTAAAAGCGTCCTCAACTTAATACAGCCACTGGTCTTCCTCCATGGTTCCATTAATTTATTGCTTCTTTATTTTTATGAATTCCACTTACTATCTGTAGTTCTTAACGATACTGGAAACAAACTACCTTAGGAAGAATAATAGAGGCTAGTAACCATTATTGTCAACTTTTTTAAGAGCTTACTTCAGCTGGAGTGGATTGGCTTTCGTTATTCGATTGCTGACAAACTTAATTTCATCTACTCCCTGGCTGGCAATGGTCGCCAGATAATTTATTAACATCTGCCCACTTGAAGTCTGATAACCTAAGTCAACATCATCCCCCATAAGCATTCGGAGCCCCACCAGATTCCCATTTTACAAACACATCTCAAAAGGTGTCTATTTATTCTTGTTTCTAATCGTAGGAGAAGCGCGGGCGCTAAGTAAAAGTCCAATCACCTTCTACTGCATACTGTTGTATTCAGACTTCAGATCCCTGAGTTAGCAATCCGATGCCTAGCATATTCTGAGTTTACAGTAGTCCTCCTATCCTACACTACAACAGTAGTGGAGAGCAGTAAAACCATTTGTAGCGTCCTGCTCGTTGATGTTGAATAAATTGGTCCTAATCAGATACTCTATTGAGCCAATACACTCGACAAACCCTCTCAAAGACTTTAGCATTGTGAATAGAATGTTGCCACTTAACATAAATTGGCATTCGTTAACAGTATTTTGGTCTTAAAGTAGTTGTGCACTCAATAAGTGGCCTTTACCGACTGCGATCTCCCAAGGATATAGATTATCCTTGTTTTTGGACTGCTTTAGAACTTCTATTAAGTAACTCAGTATATTATAACTACCATAAGCTGCTGCATAGTGGAGTAAGGAGTTCTGGCTTGAGTCACATCTTTGTAGTTTTACAAGCTGATGAGCCAGTGCAGCGAAAGCAGCAAAATTATTATTTCTAACTGAGTACATAATTGGGGTTCTCTTGCATTTGTCGTATGTGTCTACATGAGCTCCTTTACTTATGAGCATATTTAGTATGTTTATATTTCCACTTCCCGCAGCTAGATGGGTAGCTAGTTGTTTATCTTTGGTTTCGACGTTGACGTCTGTCGCAGGGCTATTTATCATTAAGGCTACGCACTACTAATGATCATTAAGAACAGCGTAATGAAGGGCGGCGTACCCCTCTTAACTTCTGAAGTTGATGTAGATGGGCTCCGCAAAATGGTCTAGTATGAACTTTACTATATGAGGTCGCCCATAGTAACATGCTAGCATTAGAGGAGTCATTTTATTTTTGTCAAAGTCTCTTAGGTCTGAGCCATTCCTCAATAATATATCGAGGTTAATCGTACTGTCTGCTGCAGCGCACGCATAGTGCACTGGCTTTCGATCCATGCTATCACAAATATTGTAACCAGGGAAGGCTTTAACAATGCTTTCGATGATTTCGGAATTGGGAGAAATCGCTGCGCAATGCACAGCAGAAAGAAAGTTTGCTCCTAGGCTTTTTTTCTGTACGCTCATTTTCTTGATGGGTGTTTGAATATCTCCTAGGCATTCGTAATGTTAACGAGAGTATTATGGTTCATATGTAACCTCAAATGATGCTTCTCTTAATAAAATTTTAGCTGCCTCATGGTTACCACTTCTAACAAGCACTGCAATATTGGAGAGCATAATTTTGAAAAACTTGGGTTATGCAGTTTTTAGAAACTATATGATGGTTGTGCATGAATGTTTTCCCAAACTTTAGAGTATTCTCTCGACTCCAATTACGTTCCACCAAGGTTCTTTGGTTCTTATGTAACAATCGTGCAAAAGAACATAAATTCCTTATTTACCACTGCGAGTCAAGGAGTCTTTTTGAGTTTTTACGCTGTATTTATCAAACCCGATATGAGGGTTAGCTTACCAGCAGGATCTGTAGAAATTATCCCTCATACTGTCTTGATCGATTAGTAACTGGAGCAGTTAGACCGAATCTAAACTGATAGCTTGAATGAAAAGGTTATGACGTTTTTATAGACCAATGTCCTCGCAAAGATTGTACACTTTATTTGAGTTAAGTACTTCCCTCCAAATTTAAGTTTATGGACTAGCGTACATTTGCTACTTTAGCGATGTATTAGTACATCTTCTACAGCAAACATATGATTGTAGCTCATTTTACTCGGGAAGGTTAGGTAGCGCTTTTACATCCTTCCTATCACTGTCATCTACTGAAGGCTAGGACTTAGGTCTATTCTTTACGCCCTTGGGCCTTCCTCTTTGTCTCTTTTCTTTGCTGTATATGTACATATTCAGCCTTTCATTCTTTTCAGACAGTTTTTCCAGATGCTTTATTTTGTTTTTACTTCCCTTGGGTCTGCCCTTTCCTCTCTTCCAAAAATTACTCTCCTATTTTACTATTGGCTCTATATACTCTTGTTTAAGCTTTGGTTTATTTTTACTACCCTTCGGACGACCTTTCCCTCTTTTCAAAAATCCTGACATCAAAGTTCGAAGCTTCAATGCGTCATCCTCAAGTTCCTTTTGAATAATGTTCTTCTTATTCTTTGACCCTTTTGGCCTTCCTCTTCCTCTTTTCTGTTCAGCCTACATTTACTCTCTGTCAGATCCGGAAAGATGCTCTTTTTTCATTTTGTTTTTTGAGCCTTTTGGTCGGCCTCGCTTCCTTGCAGTCTAACTTGGGTTCAATTGCTCTTCTTCAAAGTCATCTTCGGAATAGCTTTCTTCGGACAGACCATAATCATCCCTAAAGAATAATCCAAAAAGAATTAAGAAAACAACTCAAAGGTATGCTTACATCTCAGATCGGCTGTTCGAACTTTCAAGATCGTTCGATATTTCGTAGCTTATCCGCCTGTACTCTTCAAGTGGTACAATGTACCTCGATCCATCTTCGCGGCACTGAACATCCATCGTTTCGAGCACTTTCTAATGTCTAATCATGATTGGGCCTTTGCCCTCGAAGAGTACTTATGGATCGTATAGCTTGGAACTTGACTGTTCGATGATTATGCCTTACCCATCTTAGTTTTTGAGTTTGGGTTCAGCAATAACGAGCAAAAAATCTTCAACTTCTTCTGAGTCCCCTCTAATAGCGAAAATAGTTTTGTGAACTAACGGTAATCTTGTCTGCATCCGGGCCTTTCACCAATTAAATTAATTTTATTTACAATTTCTTTTTTCATTTTTTCATTTTTTAATGGCAACCACGCACATATTTTCATTCGTTTGCTTCCTATTCTGTTGCATTGTTATTTTCCGATATTTACTTAGGGTTATAGCTTTGTGCAATTCATTAGAGCAAGGAATTTTCTATGTGTTCTCTGAAATATGCGCAATTAATCGAATTGGGGAATAAAAATTTAAGGCTCACTCTCTCAAGGTTTTTAAATCCAATTTAAAAAGGTATCGTCCGATTCTTTCTGACTGTTGACTATTAGATTGAACAGTAATTTTACTTATAGCCTTTTCTAAATAGATTAGTTTCAAAGATAAAAATCTAATCAATAGGTCCTGGGTTTGGTTTGGTTACTTTCCCTATTCAATAATCAATGTATTTTAAAATTGTTAGTCTATCGAACTAAATATTAGACCACATATGTCTGTTTTGTTCAAGACTGCTGATCGAGGGAATCTTAATAAAATGTATCTAAACTAACGAAGTGTTCCATATCGGAACTAAACGTAATGGACTATTGGTTTTAATTGTGAATAGTTTGAACATTCATCCCCAAACAACGAAGTAGTCGATTATGATGCCGAGGTACCAGGCAAACAACAGTCCGTAGAAGACCAGGAATATGTAGCATCGAGTTTTCTCCTCCACTTTATCTACCATAACACATGCACCGTTCAAACCAATCAAAACTACAAGCAGTAGATACGATATTATGGCCTGGTAGACTCCGGCTTGATAGTAGTTCATGCTCAAAAGACCTACATATGTGAAATATTACCTGCTAAGCCGACTAAGTACATCTTTGCTGATAGCTATTCAGTATTTTGAATTGCCTTCTTGTCTTTTTTGAGTTTGGCATACATGCATGCTGCAAAGTGTAACTGGGTAGATTGCTGCTTACCATGTAGACTATCAGTACTGCGGCTCCCACTGCCTGCCTGACTGAAACCCACTTATTTGCGTCATCAATTTGAGCAGTCGACATCTATTTAATCGATTATTATTTCCAAATCAATAGTTCTGTTAGTAACCCGAATACAATAATTAATATAAGCGATACCATTTAATATGTTTGCTTTCATACTTTGCGCATAAAGCCAATATTCAATTGTGATCATGCTTGGTATTTTAAGCGTTTAGATGTGTAAGGTAGAATGGGTAGAGGTTGTGGGTTGTCTAAGTTAATTTAAATTATTTGTTAAACTTAACAAACAGAGAATTTATTTTTTATTTTCGGGTAAGGAGGAATGATAAGCATTTAACAGCATGTTCTTTGAAGGCATGTTTGTTTATCTCTTTAATGAGTTACTTTGTAGAGAATATTGAACTGTCTACACTTTAATTTTGAAGGCAGCGTTTTTGAAAAATATGTTTCCTCCGCAGTAATAGCAGTTCATGCGTTTTATGTTGGAAGTCCTGTTCTCGAACAGCTATTTTGAGCACAGTTTGTTAAAAATGATTTATTGAATAGGGAATAATTGATGTCCGTTTGCCATTACTTGCAGTAAGAAGGAAAGATTGAGGGCAGAAATGGCTAGCCTAGTTCGTAGCTAAGGTGGAGTGTGAATACTATGAGTAATTTTAATAATTTAGTCATTTTCACTTGTCAAAATACTTATTGTTAGAATCATAGACTAATTAAAGCCCATTGTTTAGCCCACAGGCTATGCAACATTCGATATGATTTAGATATTCCAATATTAAATTCACGACTGATTTGAAGCCTAAGCGAATAACCT